>JAADXH010000055.1:0-51503 GCA_023337595.1 Globisporangium camurandrum
GAGCGATGAAGTTCCCGACGAACACGCGCGTCGTCCCGGAGCTCGCGCTCACGCAGTCCGAGTGCGATCGCTATCGCCTCAAAGCCAAGGTGCTCGTCGAGGACGCCATTGCGCAGTACGAGACGTACGCGCGCATGCACAAGCGACAGCTGAGCCGCAATCAGTGGCGCGTCGTGAAGAAGCGCGAAGGCTTGACGATCTACCGCGAGCGGCGGCGCCACGTCCGACGACTGCAGCATGGCCACCACCACAGCCACAGCCACGACAATGACGATGAGCACGATAACCAAGGGATGATGATGATCCCCGAGCCACTGCTGACGCCGTCGACTGTACGATCGACGCTGTCGCCGGACATGAACACGTCGTCGTCGAATCCGTTTGCGCCGCCGCCGACGACGCGCGACTCGGACGCATTGGATGCGTGGCCATTGCCGACGTTGCTCATGGTCGGCTCGATCGTCGGGA
The DNA here is from genome assembly GCA_023337595.1 of Globisporangium camurandrum. Lineage (NCBI taxonomy): Eukaryota > Oomycota > Peronosporomycetes > Pythiales > Pythiaceae > Globisporangium > Globisporangium camurandrum. The sequence goes on from JAADXH010000055.1 coordinate 469, forward strand.
CGCTCGACGACGTCATGTTTGGCGCTGCGACGTTCGACGCGCCGTCGATGTTGCTCAAGACGACGTACACGCACGACGAATTACTGGATGGCGAAGTCCTGAGTCAGATCGATGGACCGACGCGCGAGGATCCGTTTCGATTCCTCGGACTCAAGTGGATCGTGAAAGGCGCACCACCGGGCATGAGTAAAATCATGCGACCACGTGATCTCGTGTTCTTGGAAGCAACGGGCATTGACGCGCGCTGGAACGGTGAGCGGTACGGGTACCACCTGATGCACTCCGAGGACGTCGATAGCGTCGGACCGCTGCCGATCAAGTCGGGCGTCCGCCGTGGTCGGATCGAAGCCTGTACGATCTACCGGCAGCTCGCAAATGGGACGGTCGACGTCTACATGCGTGCAAACTTTGACCCGAACGGCCACGTCCGTGAGTCGTTTGCACTCGTCTCGGCGGCGAATGGTTTGAGCTACAGCTGGCGCTCGGTCGTGTGTGCACAGCACAAGAAGCTCGCACACTTGCTTACGCAGCGGCAGGCAGAGGCAGCAGCAGCGGCCGCAGTAACAGGCGGCGTTGGAGGCAGCAGCGTTGCGAGTCGACGCGTCCAGGGCAAGAGCGTCTGCTGCAGCGTCTGCCGCAAGACGGCGAGTCGCTTCCGGACGCTCCAGACGTGCGAACTGTGCGATCACCCCATGTGCTCCAAGTGCAAAGTCGTCAAGAAGATCAGCGTTGCGGGGAACGTCCGATGGCGGCGGAAAGAGATCGTGAGCCGCGACGTTGCGCTGTGTAAGAGCTGCGTCACGCGCGCAGCGCAGACCGACGCGTTTGTCATCGCACGCGACGACGTCGTCGCAGGCATGTGGGACGTGCATGGAGGCAGCAGCGGTGCTGGAGGCGTCCACCACCACCACAGCGACACGACGCTGCCGATCTTGCCGATGCCGTCGCGCTCGAGCAGCGCGGTCAGTAGCATCTACGAAGAAGACGACGACGACGTTGACGATGTGGACGACGACGATGTTGACCACAGAACGACGCGCCATAGCGCCCGACGTCGATCGACGCGCAAGCCGCAACAGCGCATGGATCGCATGGAGGATCGACGGCGCGACTCGGACACTGCGAGCTTTTACCAGACGCTCAAGCTCAGCTTGGCGCGCATCGATGCGAACGAAGTGTTTGGAGCGTCGTCGACCGCGTCATCGAGCGACCACCGGGACCAGCCGCATCAACAGTCGGTGCTGTCGCTGTCGGCGCTCACGACACTGTCGACGACCGATGCGCCGTCCACGTCGGTCGATCACGACGACCAGCAGCAGCAGCAGCGGCACTGGGCGAGTTCGTTCGACTCGAACGACAAGTTTGCGCATGCCGACGACGACGATAGCGACGAGCTCGAGCAAGAGTATTACTTTGACGAACAAGGACGGGCGTCTGAAGTCCCCCGTGGGTCGTCGTTTGCCAGCAGTACGAGCAGCGCGACCGGCGTCAGCTTGCGTGCATCGGCGTCGGCGTCGATGAGCTACCACGACGCGGGCGACGCGACAAGCGAGTTTCGATACTCGCGGCCGCAGCACCTCGTCGATCTACTGAGCGACGTCGAGGCGCCAATAACGCGACCGACTGCTGTTGCTACTGCATCGTTGCCGCCACAGGCAAAGCCGCGGACGCGCTCGACGTCGTCGCCGCCCAAGTTTCACGGCCATACGCGGTCGCTCTCGAACGCAAGTAGCGCGTCATCGTCGTCGGGGCAGAATAGCAGCAGCAATAGTAGTAGCGGTCGTGGCGTCCGGTACTCGCTCGATCCAACACTGTCGGCGCCATCGCAACAACAGCAGCCACTGTCGTCGTCGTTCACGCAGCCGCCGACGACGTCGACGTCACAGCAGCAGCAACAACAGCAGCAGAGTCGGCACACGGAGATGTGGAAGCAGATGCTGCAGCTGCGCGACGCTGCGGAGCACGTGTACCAAGTGACGCGACAGAACAGCGAAGTGCACGCGAATGGGTCCGCACAAGTGTGGCCGAGCGTTCGGAGCTGATGCGCGAAAGGCAACAGGCGATAGGCGAGCAGGCGTAAAGAGAGAGTGTGTGCAAGAGTGATATGAAGTTATGAGTTGCTGACGACAATAGGCGACGGTGAAGGGAAGCGTACGACGCGTCGACAGCTCCGAACGAAGGAGTCTGTGAGGGTGGGGTCTCCACACGCGCCATCCACTAACCGCCCAGCGTTTCGTCAGTGACGTGCATCGAGAATGAGAGACGGTATAAGAGAGAGAGAGAGAGTCGCCTAGGAGCGCAAAGACGTTGACTAGGTGCGCATGTGCATGTGTAGACAGACAAAGAGGTAGAGCGAGCGAGAGCAGTGTCGTGTGTCGATCGAAGACGCAGCGTCGCACTGGTCTGCCATAGAATAATATCGAGCTCGTAGCACTACCAACAGCACCACTTGTCTTTGTTGTTTTCATGCATCTTCATGACAGCAGGCTCCATGCGTCACTAACCTCGAGCTCACTGGCGTTGGCGTTGGCGAGCTGGCGCTGTCGCCTCGCCGATATCCGCGCCACAACGTCTCGTTCACGTCGGATCGCTGACCAAACAATCGCATCGAGCAGCATGATGAGTCTGGAGGCAAACGAGTTTGCGCTTGATAGTGGAGGAACCACCACTGACTGACTCCTTACACAAACGTGATGGCGCATCCATCCATCCGACGTCATGGCAACTGTCGGCGACGCAAAGTGGAACGCGGTACCCAAGGTGAGTGGAGGCGAGTGAAGGCGTAGCGAGCAATTGAGCGACACTGGAGTCGTTTCGCGGGAAGCTTGGCGCGGAGATGCCGACACCAGCACCATTGCCAACATGCATGTGTCACGCACTACCATTGGCAGCTGCAACCGGTTGCAAGTTGGATAGTCCAGCGCATGCATCTGTAGCGTCGGGGTGGAAGATGTAAACACCCGCGATAGCGTACGCGCGTGAGGAGCTGCATTGCGGCGCTGCGTCTGTGGACGAAAGAGTTGACGCGTGCATCCTGTTCCGAACCGAGCAAGTGGAGCAAGCGAGTAAGCAATCAAGCGAGCATCGGGAGTCGATGACTCGTCTCTTGTCGAGCTGTTTGATTACAGTACCGGTACTGATGGAATCGACGAGTTCAGCTCCAGCAAAGCAGGAGAATGAAAGTGCGATTGCGCTTGGAGTCGTAAACGGCGAGCGCAATGCTTTCGAGTGCACATGCACCTGGCTCGCTGTATACTGCATAATGGTGCCGATGTTAACATCAGCGCGTCGACAGAACGACTCACGCGTCGTTAGCAACGCTGCCATTGACGTCGTTGACTGATGAAGCGGCTACCACATGTCGTGATCGTTTCCAGCCATCGCGAGTTTAACAAGAGCAATCAATCACGCGTTGCGCGTCGCGGGTCGCATTTGCATGATGTGAGTGGAGCAAAGTTATCTCTGGTAAGCGCATGTACAGGTCCTCCTGCTGTCAGAACTTGCATCGCATCCAGGAATGATGGAAGACAGAGCAGGTGGAGCGTACAAGGACTCCTGCGGAGACAAGTTCGCTTGGAGCAAGAACGACAGTCAACCAACCATAGCGTAAGCACGACCAGCGCCAACGTGCACACAACGAGCTGGCTCCTACAGTGGTGATATCGTCCGAGTCGTGTGTGCAATCGCACTTGCAAGCACGCAAGTGATAATGAGGTTGACGGCAAAGAGCAGCCAATTTGTGAGCAACTTACTGCGTCGATCGCTTGATAACTTGTTTGGCGTCCGGTTGCTGCACGTGTTCCACAGTAGTCAGGGTGAATGTCTGTGTTTCATCAAGTTTTTCAGGCAATCTTCAGAAGCTTACAGACACGTGGACGAATAGCGGCGATGTCTGCATGACCTAGTACACGCACACGTGCAGCTGCTTCATGCACTAGCGATCAGTTGCATGCTGTAGCTCGTCGTGTGCAAGCCTGCGCACTACTGTATTGTTGCGTTGGCGATGCCAATGCTTGTTGATACACCAAAGCAAATCGCGCATGCCCAGTTTGTTTACTACTGTACGGTACAGTATATCAAATCACCAGCTGGAAAATTGGAAGCGATTTTGGATTCCGAAAATGTCAACGTGATGGAAATCTGTCAATTGCGATCTGATCAGAAGGGCACATGCGACACAAGTCAGTGGTGGCGGCAGGTGTGTCTCTTTGGTTTGACTGACGTGCTGCAGTAAGAGGGTGAGGATGCTGTCATCGGCCGCAATCGACTCGCAATCAGCTGTCGACATGGCTTGTGTGGGATTGCAAGCTCACATTCGTTCGAGACGAATTTGCGCAAGGAAGCACAGCGCTCACACAACCAGCGCATCAGCGTACACACGCAGACACACACGACTGCGATGCCGCTGCTCAAATTCCCGACCACGACGAGTCCGTTCCCACAGGTCGCGCTCACAGAAGGTGACTGCCGGCTGTACGAGCAGCGCGCTGCGACGCTCGTGCGCGACGCACTCGCCGAGTACGACGAGTACACGACCTCGAAGAAGCGACAGCTCGATAAGAAGCAGTGGAAAGCCGTCAAGAGTCGCGAGAACCTCACGGTGCACTGTGCGCGCCGCAGCCGCGATGCAACGACGAGCGACGTCGTTGGTAGCACGCCACGCATGCCACCGCTGTCTGCCACGACGTCGACGCTCGCAGCTGGCGCGACGAAGAAGATCGGCGCGTGGTTCAGCAGCACCGACAAAGACCGCAGCAACTGGAGCCTCCCGCCGCTCCTGGCAGTCGGCTCGATCGCGGGGACGCTCGACGACGTCATGTTTGGCATTGCGACATTCGACTCGACCGCGATGTTCCTCAAGTCGGCGTACACGGACAACGAGCTCGTGGACGGCGAAGTGCTGTATACGATCAAGGCGCCGACGCCGGATGCGCCATTCGAGTTCGTTGGGCTCAAGTGGATCGTCAAGACACAACCGACTGGGATCAACGCCCTCGTCTGGCCGCGCGACGTCGTCTACCTCGAGTCCACGGGTGTCCTCAAGCGACCGAACGGCGAGCGCATTGGGTACCAGCTCATGTCGTCGGTGCCGCTGCCCGAGTGCACGGACTTGCGCGACCAGGGCGTCTTGCGCGCGACGCTGTCGTCGTGCTTTTTGTTCAAGCAGCTCCCGAAAGGCGTGGTCGACGTCTACATGAAAGCCCACGTCGAACCGAACGGCAAAGTCTCGCGCTCGCTCGCCATCAAGTCGACTGCTGCGAGTCTGATCTACTGCTGGAAGTCCGTCGCGTGTGCACAGCACAAGAAGCTCGCGTGGCGGCTCGAGCAAAAGCCACAGCAGTCAGCGCCACAGACGCCACACGCAGCAACGCGCGCGCGACTGGCGCGCCGCGGGAGCCAGCTCTCGAGCTGTGCGATCTGCCACAAAACCGTGGGTGCGTTCCGCCACGCAGTCATGTGTGCGCTGTGCGACGAACCCGTGTGCGCCAAGTGCCGCGTGCACAAGACACTGCACAGCCGCGGTGCGTGGGCAAAAACAGTCGAGCCACGTACTATCGTAGCGTGCACGAGCTGCATTGCGAGTACGAATCAACTCGGTGCGATGCACGTCGCACGCGCACACGTCAAAGCGGGACGACACTGGGAAGCAGCAGCGATCGGCGACGACGACGCACTGCATCGATCGATGCCGATGCTTGCGACGACGCCACGTAAACACAGCAACAACAACAGCGAGTTGGACCGACGCGACTCGAGCGAGCGCACGACAATAGCGTGGCAGTCGGAGCGAAGCACAGAGCCGTCGAGTCCAGACAACGCTGCAGACGTGGCGCTGCGGCTCTCGCACTCGTTTGCGATCACAGCGCCAATTACAGAACTACGCGGCGCGATGGACCTCGATGAGCTCGACGATGCACTCGATGCAGCAACAGCAGCAGCGTTGCGGCCACAGTCGCTGCCACAGTCGTCGTTGCCCTCATCGTGCCGATTGACGGGCATCCACGAGTGGTACACGCAAGCGAACACGCCACGCCTGACGCAGCAAGAACAGCTCTGGCTGCAGATGGCCGAGCTGCGGGACCAAGCGGAGAGCGTGTACCAATACACGAAGAAGAACGGCGAGGAGCACCTCAACAGCAATGGATCCGCGCGGTCGCTGCAGCTCTGGGACTAATCGACAGTATACGTAGTGTATCTATTTAGCAAGAGAGCGAGTGTCGGATAGAGGTTAGTATGAACAGCAACGCAGCGACACGACGAAGCGAGCCATCGGAAGCTCGAAGACTTTATCGCTGTCGATGTATCGAACGAAAACAACTTGCACCATGAGTGTGAAACCTCGTATATCAATTTGTGGTACTCCAGAAGTAACAGCAATTTACGCACAATATTGATTGTAGCTATATGAAGTACCACAATGCACCAAAAGACGCACTCTCAACATGCGTTGCACCTTCCAGCAACAAGTGAACCCGCACACGCGCACTTCTTGCCCAGCTGTTTGGCCAACGCTCTTACCTTGCACGGATACGTCAAAATCTACAGAGGAGCAGCACTGCAGCATCGCTTGCTGCCATTACGCAAGCAGCAACGTTGCTCGCATAGCTTTTTGCTAGCGTAACATGAGCAGCGACGATGGCGACAGTGACTCGCGGCTCGAGCGCTTCCAGGCATTCGTAGACAAGTTTGAGATCGATCTGGACGATCCCGTTGACACGCTGCACGACCTCGACGACCTCGAGGAGCTCGATCTCTCGGACAAGGGCTTTGACGAGCTCCCGGCGGACCTCGTCGGTGCTGTGCCACCGAATTTACGGACGCTCGCGCTCGAGAAGAACAAGCTGCGCACGCTACCGGACGGCATTGCTGCGTTCAACCAGATCACGGAGCTATACTTGCGCGAGAACGCGCTCACGTCGCTACCGGCTGCAATAGGCGCACTCACAAAGCTCGAGAGCCTCTACTTGGAGGATAACGAGCTCTCGAGCGACAGCATCCCATCCGAGATCGCACAGCTCGCAGCGACTCTCGTCGGTCTCTGCTTGCATCGCAACCGTTTCGCGGTACGAATGCTGCAGCTTACGATAACTTACGCAAGCTGCGTCGAGTGTGTTTGCATGCACGCTCATCATACACGATCGCTTTGTCCTTTCGCTTGTTCTCTATCTGTCGAATCACTCACACTCCTGATCACTACAAACAGAGTCTCCCATCGAGCGTGTGTCAACTGACGCTCCTCGAAGAGCTCTACCTGAATGAAAACCAACTCACGAGCCTCCCGGACGAGATCGGACTGCTCGTGAACTTGAGAGCGCTTGACATCCCGGACAACAAGCTCGAGACGCTGCCTGCGAGCTTTGCGAACCTCCAGTGCCTCGAGATCCTCCACGCGGAGCGCAATGCGCTAAGCAAGCTCCCAAAAGGCCTCGGTGGCCTCACAGCGCTCCGGAAAGTGTACCTCCAGAACAACAAGCTCACGAAGCTCCACGCGTCGCTCGGTCGATGCGCGAAGCTCGAAGTGCTCAACGTCGAAGACAATTGCTTGGCAAAAGTCGCAAAGCGCATTGGCGACTTGCCGAAGCTCAAGCACCTCTTACTGGCAAACAACGAGATCGCCGAGTTGCCGTTCAATCCACTCGAGATGAACCAGTCGCTGCGTCGCCTCACGCTCACGGGGAACAGCAAATTAGCACCACAGGTGCTTGAGCTCGAGAAACAAGTTGCGCTGCTCCAGGTGAGCGAGGAAGCGGAAGGCGAAGAGGAGGAGGAGAGCTAGAGAGATAACCCTCGCGCGAGCCAGTCGACACAGTGGATTTCGTAAGCGCGTTCATAGGCAGCTGCGCTGCTGTAGACAGTGAGTACAAGCCTGTGGACGCGAGAGCGCAATGTTGTAGACTACAAACGAACCAACAAGATGGAGAGCAACTCTTAGATCAACAACAAGTCATTCCGTTGCTGGCTGTGTGCTCTCTCTCTCTCTCTCTCTCTCTCTCATTGCCATCACGTAAAGAACGCGTGCGTGTCGAGATCTGTCTTGATCGGCGACGGCAGTGGCAATGGCGACGGCACAAAGTGGTCGGACGCTGTTGGTGCTGTGTCATTACTGCTGCTATTGCTGCCTTCCGACTCAAACGGGATCGGCTGCTGTGGCTGCGAGAGCGTCGGCTGCGGGAGACTCGTTGTCGCAAGCGGCAACTGCGGCACGGCTTGAGACGACGATACCTTGTCGCTGATGTTCATTGCGTCACGTGTACCGTACCCTCGCATACCGACTTGCAGCAGTGGCGGGAGTGACGCGTCAGCGAGCAGTGACATCCCCGTGCTACCGCTCTGCATCATGTCCTTTTGCTGCGCGACCTGTGGCTCTCTCCCCGACATACAACCCGACAAATATACAGAGAGAGGCGAGTCGCTTAGCACAGCGGTCACAAAATGGCATATCTATCGACGCGGAGTCGGCTACGAGAGCAAGCACGAACGGCAGACGCACGAGGAAATTGAATGCAACGATCTGTTCTTTGAGCTGCAGCAAGATGCTGTAGGCGCGAAAGAACGACGGGTTCTGTTCCTGGAGCTTGAGCCACACGACGTTCGTGAACTCCGGGTCAACTTGTGCTTGATCCTCGAGCACTTGGAGGATCTCGGTCTGTGTGAACAATACGTAGGTAGACGAGAAACTGAGTTAATGGTGTTCGATTGTGTTATGCACTGAGTGTGGAGCGATCGAGACGGGGGTGCACCTTGCTCAAGTACTGCTGCAAGCAGCGCTCGATCATGTTCTGGACTCGTAATATGTCGTTCCATGAGAATGGCTGCGTCGGCGACAGCGGCAGTGGCGCAGGTCGCTTTGAGAGACTTGTTGTCGTCGATGGCAGTGCCTCCATGCTTGCATGCTCCGCAGACGAGTCGACGTACTGTTCGGGCGACAGAGAGTTTGATAACACCTGTGAGTTTGCGTAGTCCTTGGTTTGCAAACTTGAGCTGTCGGTAGACTGTTCGTTCAGTTGGTTGCTAGTCGAAAACGGAAACCCAATCGCTTTGTCAGCCTCGTCAGGCGAGTTCGGTGCTGCGTCTCGTAGGTTACTACTAACATCGCCGCCGGACTTTGCCAAACTCGGTCGTTGCTCTCCAGCATCGGCTTTGCTGTCCTGTATCTTTGCGGCTGTGACTGCTCGTGTCTCCTCACGCTTTTCATTGTCGCTCGCAGTGTCGGTTGCTGGCGCCGCAGTGCACGCAGCCGATCCCGTAGGCGCGGTCACTGTCGCAGTTGGCTCGACGACTGTAGTTATCGATTCGTCATTATTGTCGTGCGCATCAAGCATCACTGCGGTATGCTTGAGCGCGTCGGGGTCGTCCGAGACAGCCCCTGGCTCGGACGCCATGGCGCTTTGCGGCACAATGCACTCAACGCCTCGTTTGCGTTGCTACTTGTGGTAGAGCTGTCCCACGAGTCCTTGCTGTCGTAGACTATGTCGGTGATGTCGTCGCGCCGGCGCAGTGTTGCGTGATACAGGGTAAGTGCAGCTATGCTCAAGCGATGTCGCTTGAGAATGCATGTTGAATGAGCAAGCGGCTTTAACTGCAACAATCTGGGATTAGCCGTTGGACTGACTTACAATTCGTATGCGTGACTCGTCGATGAATATCGGCAGTTGCATCGTCTCGTAACGATTTTCCAGCTTCATAATCCTGAAATTTGCTTTCATAATTCAACTTTTACTTGTGCTTATTTTTCGTAACGCTAAATTTGAGTTTTTGGTGCTAGTGATAACATTTTCGGCAAAATGGTGTAGATAGATAGATAAATAGATAAATAGATAGATAGATAGATAGATAGATAGATAGATAGATAGATAGATAGATAGATGATATTTGCATTGTGGTTTGTGAGAGTGAGAGCGAGAGAGGTAGAGAGTAATGGCAAGCTGGTATAGTCTTGCATGATTCCATCATCCCTGTCTTCGTTACCCAGCAGCATTGCTGCTACTACTCCCACCACTGCTGTCCATGCGGCCAAACATGCGCTTCAGGCGCTCACACGTCTGGTTGTCGAGCCCAATGTATCGCTCGGGGAAGCCAGTGCTCGGCTGTCGACGTGCAAACCCCGGGCTCTTGAAGATCCGCAAGTCGGTCTTGCGGGTCGCTTCTGCAGCGTCCAGTCCAGCAAATGTCTTACTGTCAGTCTCATTGTGCGCATGCGCTTGCCACACCGTCGCTCCTCCAATGCGTCCGGTCGTCAGTCTGTTTGTTGTTGCATACGCGTCGTTGCTGCCATTGTTCCCACTGCTGCTTGGACGGTCGTAATAGTCCATCACATCGAGACATTGAAAGTTCGGATGGTACGGCGAGTAGTCGTCAAAGCACTCGGGACGGCGATGGCGCTGGTGTTGCTCGTGTGGGTACAAATGCTGTTTGTGAGGGTGCGTTCGGTGCTGCGTCGTCTTTGATAACCGACGATGTCGACTTGCAGGATGCAATGACTGCGCCTGCGCTGCTGCGTGGCCATTTGCAGCAGCAGCCGTCGCATTCGCACCCGCACTGCTGCGTAGGCGCTGCCTCGACGCGCGGCGTTGCAGCATCGTCGAGTCGCTTGTGTCTATTGCCTGTTGCCGCAACGCTGACGACGAACCGACTGGCGCTGTGTGCCGCAATCGATTGCTTGAAGCCTGAAGTGACACATTCGACGCTCGCTCGTAGCTTACGGTCTGTTGCTCTAGTTGTTCAATGACCGCTGGCACCGCCCACAGCTGCTCACTACGTGCTGCTGACAGCCGCAGCGACGTTCCTCCTGTCGAAGACAGCGACGTAGCGTTGCGGATAGCGACACTGGTGCTGTTCGGTGTACGAAGCGGCGCGGCGTCGCTGTTATACGTACTGCTCGCTGCTGCTGCTGCGTCTCGATCTCGAGCACGTTGCTGGTGCTGGTGTCGTTCGTATGCAGCTGCCGCCTCGACACTGCGTTCGATGCGCCACGCATCAAACGTCAGCATGGATGGCATCGATGGCTCGACGTCCCCCTTTCCAGGCGATTCCATCTCTGGCACACTGGACGACGACGCGCTCGCTCGGTCGCCATCGCCAGTACTGCAGTCGTCACCCCTGTTGTCACACTGCTGCTCCTCGTGCTGCTCTTGGTTGTGCGTTCGTTTGGCGATGTTGTATCCACCCACGCGCTCAAAGCTTGTGCCTCCATTCGCCATTGCAGCCGCTTCGATGAACGGCGGGAGCTGATTGAACTCCAACACAAACTTCGTTACGAGGTCATCGACTGTGCGCTTGGCTTTTTCGATGCGCGAGTACGACAATTGGAGCTGCAGGCGCACGAATCCGCCACTTAGACGCAATACAGTCGACTGGGTCGTCCTCCTTGTCTTGCTTCTACTACTGCCACCGCTCAGCAGTAACTCGTGGGTCCCTCCACTCGTTGTTGCTGGCGCTGTCGATGGCGCCACGAACCGCAAGGGGAACCACTCGACACTCTTTTTCTGACTCAAGAGCGTTCGTAGTGGGATGCGAACTTCACCGACGAGCTGCTCGCGACTGAGCTTCCGGTCGTTCAAGATACGGACGTGGAGCACGCCTTTGAGCGACGCGACGGGCGCGAATGCAAACTCTTCGTCCCAGATCGGATACACGCTCTTCTTGATCGTGCGACTGCGGAGACTTGCGTTATTGGGCGACATAGACGCCATGTGGTCGGGGTAGACGATCTCCAAGCGGACGTACGGATCGAGGTTCTTCGTGCGCAAGTGCGCTGTCGGTAAGTCCCGCGCTGCCATGAGCAGCACGTGGAGGCTACTGCGTTTGTTCCCAAGTGGATCGAGCTCGATGCGACTAATCGCGTCAATGCGGCACTCGGTTTCCGCCGCTTCCAGGCGTTCACAGGCTTTCAAGATGCGCTGGACGCTCGCTGCGCGTGTCGATGCTTTCGAGTCCGACTTTGGCGATGGCGATGGGCCGTTCAAAGCGATTGCGCGATGCTTGTGGAAGCGGTATTTCATGTCGTACGTTGCGTCGACTGGGACAAAGTCATCGAGTTCGTCGCACGCAATGTCATCGTCACGTGGTGCGTCGGTGCCAGGCGGCTGGAGCTGTTGATTCTGATTCTGCTGCGGCTGCTGCTGCCAGTGCTGTTCGAGCGGTCGACTCGGAGCAGTCGTGCGCGCAGTCGAAGATGCGAGCGGCGCTGCGGTCTTGGAGAGCTCGGTGCGGTGCGCCAACCGCTTGACTGGCGACGACGACAACGGCACCACGCGCTGCGTGTCGGTTGCTGCAAGCAATGTTGTCTTGTCACGTGCGTCGTCGTCGCGCTGCTGCTGTTGTTTGTGGAAGCTCTCGATCGCACGCGTCATCTGCGACTCGAGCGCTGCTGCAATTGCGTTGTGCAGTGCCGTGTGGTCGAGCGCATCGGGTTGTTTGTGGCCTGTCGCAGCGCTCACGGCAGTTGCTGCAATCGCGTGGGCGTGTGCGTTTGCTGTCACAGTTGCAAGTTGCGTTGCGAGGCGTTCGTAAATGTCTTTCTTGATCGCTTCGAGCACTTCGGCCGTGAGCAGCTCCTTGAGTTTGAGTTCATGCTGCGGCAGCAACGGTGGCGTCGACCTCTCAGTAACTACAGCAGGTGCGGCTGTAGTTGTAGCAGCGCTAGCCGCGCTGAGCGGATCCTGGTTGCGAGCGTCCGCGTTGGCGCTGCTAGGAGAACTAACCGCAGCAGCCGCTGCATTTGCTCGCTCATCGCAGCGTGTTTGTGCGTCCTGCGCGTCACTCTCACGCACGCTGCTGTCGCTTGAACTCATCGCTGCTGCGATCGCTGTATAGGCGGCTGCCGACATGCCAACGCGACGCTCTTTGATTGCTTCCAGTGCCTCTGCGAGCTCGAGCTCGATCGCGTCCATCGGTGTGCGCACGGGCGGCGCCGGCAGTGGCACAGGCGACTCTGTCATAACTTCCGATGATGTGGAGGCGCTTGGCAAGTGGTACGACGAGTGGAAGTCGAGACTCGCAGACCGATAGACGCGTGCTTGACCCAGTGGCGTCGTCGGTGCGACTGGCGCAGCTGCGACTGGCGCTGCGACAGCGATGCGCTGACTGATCAGCGCGAGCTCTTTCTCCACGTCCTGGAGCTCGTGCACGAGCGATGCGAGGAGCTCCTGTTTGATTTGAATGCGCTCCGTCGTGTCCCGATGCCGTCGCTGGAGTTCGTCGAGTCGCTTGCGCGCAAACGCGACCGACTGCTGCAGCTCGACACTCAAGCGCTGCCGTTGCTCCTCTTCTTCGAGCATGTCGTCGACCGTCTGCTGCTCGTACGCAGCGTTGCTGCCAAAGCTGCTGCCTCCACGTGTTGATGACGTGCTTGTTGTACGGCGCTGTGGACACTCGCTACCAGCGCCATTGCTGCTGCTGTTCTCCAGTTGCTGCGATTGATCGCGTGCGAGTGCCAATAACCGACTCATCTCTTGATGGATCTCCTCTTTCTGGACGATCACGAGCTGGAGCTTGTGCGTCAGGGCAAAGATCTCCTTATCAAACACCGCGTGTGCACGGTCGTCGGACTGCAACACGCGCTTCGTCGTACGGACCATCGTCATTTCGATCTCGCGCTCGTTGTCTTCTGCGAACCGGAGCTTCGCACGGCAGCACTCGAGCTTTGCGCGATAGCTCGCTTCCTCCCGCTGACGGCGCTCGCTCGATGCGCGTGCACGCGGTGACACGATATCGTCGCTTGCGCCAGCGTTCGGGAGGCCACTTGCAGCCGACGCAGCAGCAACAGCGCTGTCCTGGTTCAGCACGACTTGGATGTCCAGATGGAGCTGATCAATCTGATCGGCATAGTCTTTCGCTTCGTGCTTGAGCGCATGCAGCAGCTGCTCTTCGTTCGCGATCTCCGTCACGAGTGACTGCTTGCACGACTGGAGCGCTTGGATCTGCTGCGCGAGCATTTCGCGATCGATCGGACTCGATGCGTGAGCAGCCTGGAGGCGCTGGAGCTTGCTGGGGCTACTGCTGCTGTTGCTGTTGTGAGCGCTCCGTCCAAACGTCGCATCGCGGAATGCGTCGTGCTGGCGCTGCCATTGCCGCTGGGCGGGTGACCGTGGCGGCGACGTGAGCTGCCGCTGCTGTCGTGGCGATAGCGCTACGTGATACTGTTGTTGCTGCAATGGAGCGTAGCTGGTAGTGACGCTGGGATCGACTGACGGCCGTTCACGTAGCACGCTGTTGTTGCCGCTGCTGTTGTTGCTATGACGAACGTCGCGGTCTTCGTATGCGGGGCACGCGACGTCGTCTACAAACGTTGGGAACAGCGTTGAGTGACGCCGGCGCAGGTCGTGCTGCATCGCGTCGTCGTCTGCGAGGTCGACGCGGGCGTCCACTGTGGATTGCGCGAGTGGCGACGCGAATGAAGACTCCATTGCAGCAGCATCTCGGCGCTCGGGCGACGGGTTTATGAAGGCGCGTCGCACGGCATCAAAGCTCTTGCTGCGTCCTGGCGTTGACGCTGCTGCTGGAGCGATCGGAAGATGCGGATCGATCGTCAGGCCGAGCGCGACGTCGTGTGAAGTCGATACGCGCACGTTGCTGTTCTCGCTGGCGGCTTTAGTAGCAGCTATCACAGCAGCAGCAGTAGCAGCAGTAGTAGCAGTAGGCTTGTCTGGACTACTGCTCTGGTCAATACGGTCCGGCGCGCTTGCTGTATTGCGCCGCAGTGGCGACCCTGCTGACTCGATCAAGCGCTGTGAGTACGAGCTCATGTCTTCTCGTTCTCCAAGACGCTGCTCGCGTCTGTCGTATGCAAGCGGCGAGCACGACGCCGACGCAGCGGCGACCTCGGCATCAAACTGTCCAGACAGCGACAGTTTGTGCGGCGACGACGACGACCGCAACTGCGACTGTGGTTGTGGATGTGACTGTTGCGCGTACAGATCGTGAGCGCATATCGGCGAGACGGCAGCGTGTGCGACACCGACGCGCTGCGTTGGCGACGCTGAGCGCTGCGGCAGCTGAAGCGGCACGTCGATATCGTCGCTATTCACAGTCACAACGCTTGCGCTCGTGCCGTCGTCGCTGTAGCTGCGACCGTGGCGCACGCCGTGCTGTGTGAACGACCCGGACAGCCGACGGGGCGACGATAGTGCAGACGAGTAGCCAGTCGATGTCGCTGACAGTCGCGCGTCGTTCGGACGCAACGGCGACGAACTCGTGCCGGAGAAGCTCGCCGACAGCGGTCGACTGCGAACGACGTCCATGTCGTTGTTTGGATAACAGCTGCTATCGCTACTCAAGCTCGCAAACCGTCCAGGCGACGCTGCCCCACCGCTGCTGCTGCGGCTGTCGAGATTCAGCATCGCAATCTCTTGCTGCAGCTGCAGGAGCTGCCCAGTCGCACTCGACCACTCTTTCGACTTGTTCTGGAGCAACTTGGACTTAACCTGGAGCTCGCCTTTCAGGCGCAAGTTCTCGGCTTCGAGCGCACTGTGCGCATCGCGGAGCTTGCTCTGCTCGTGCTCGTGCGCACGCCCGGCTTCCCGCAGCCGCGAGTCTTTGCTGAAGAGCTCGTCACTGAATCGCCGACGACTCTTGTCGCGCACGAGCGCCGTGATCACCGCGTCGTCGAGCTTTTCGAGCGACGGCAGCTTGCACACGATGTAGTCGCGATACGTCGGCAGCTTGCAGAACGGATTCGCCGTGAAGCTACACTCGTGCAAGTTCGCAAGTGCACTGAGCGGATCGACTTCTTTCAACACGCTCAAGTTGTTGCCTGCCAAGCGGAGCGTCTCGAGCTGCTCGAGACTCATGATTGCTTTTGGGATGTGCGAGAGAAAGTTACCGGACAAATCGAGGTAGCGCAGCGATGTGAGCGCAAACAGTGCACTGCCAATGCGCTTGAGGTGGTTGCGAGCCATCGTCAGGACTTGGAGCTGCACGAACGCGTCGATGCCGTCCACGGAGCTGATCGCGTGATTCGACACGTTGAGCTGCACGAGGTTGCTAAAGTCTGCGAGCGCGTTGAGCGACTTGAGCGTCTTGCGCGTCTTTGTGGCAGCGCTACTGAGGTCGAGCACATCGCACGATTCTGGACGATTCGTGGACGAGCTACACACGAGCCGGACGAGTTCGCGGTCGCTTCGCAAGTCGTTTGCAGCGCGTGCATGGCTGCTGTGCGTTGGCGTCCCAGTCGTTGCAGACAGTCGTGGCGATGCAGTTGAGCAGGACGAACCCGGATCCGTGCATTGCTCGCTGCTTCGACTGCGTTGCGTGTGTCGCGGCGGGACTTGGATCGGCGGTGGTCGCTCACAGCTGTCGTCACCACAGGCAACGCTGCTTGCGTCATCCTCGCTTACTACAGACTCGCGATCAAAAGCGTCGCTGTCTGCGTCCATCGGGATATGATGAGCGTGTAGAGTGATTTGTTTGGCGATGTACTACGGCGCGTCTAAGTTGCGTACTCAGCGCTGCTGTTGTCGTTGTCGTTCTTCTTAGGCGTTGACGCCTGTCAGTATGAGAAGCGCCTAAACCAAGATATAAGTGATTAAGCAAAACTAGTAACGTCCGCATGGATAGCAAAGGTTGCAGAGTTACAGGATGTCTTCGCTTCAAACCGTCAAAGCGTGAGAAAAGTGATAGAGAGATAGATGCAGAAATAGAAAAGGAGAAAGAGAAATAGTGCAAGAGAGAGAAAGAGCAAGAGAGAGAGAGAGAGAGAGAGAGAATTCCCGAAGAGATGGATAGATAGAGATGACTTGAGATAAGAGAGAGGTTGATAGAAAGAAGAGATAGTGAGAGAGAGCGTTTACTGAAAAATACAGTTTAGTTTAGTGTGCAATACACACGTTTTCGTTGCTTAGTTTATTTACTTATATTTATATCGTGTGCGCAATTGCGCAACACACATTGATATTTCTCATTTCTTTTTTGACAGTGTGTGAGTCCACGACAACGCACATGCTGCAACAAAGCCGACGCCGTTGCGCGAGCAGCAGCACTTCCGCTCGCTGGATGCGCATCGCACGCGGCTTCACAACCGAGTCTACGCCACCACCACCAGCAGCGTCTATAACATGCGTGCGCACGTGTGTGCTCGCAATCCTCGAGCAGCACAAAGCGCTGCTGCAGACGCTCGATTCAGCGACGTACACGTTTGCAAGCCCATTGTTGCAAGCAAGCATCGGGCAGCACACGCGCCACTCGCTTGACCATTTGTGTAAACCAGTCGAAGCGCTGCGCGATGGTGACCGCAGCACCGACATTCTCATTCGCTACGACGTGCGTGCGCGCAACACTGTCATTGAGCACGACCTCGCTGCTGCAATCGACCAGATCGATGCGCTGCAGCACAGCGTCCGCACACTCGGTGCGTGCAATGCAATACACAACAATACAACACGACACTGATATATATATCCTGCCATGTCTCTGTCGCTCGTTCAGACGATGCAGTGTTGCAGCAGCCACTGCAAGCAGCCTTCATGTTGTCTGCCGATGGCCGTGAGGTTGCACTTGCGTCGAATCTCAGTCGCGAACTCGCATTCGCCGTGCACCATTGCATCCACCACAACGCGATGTCGAAAGTGTTGCTGCGCCATCACTTTCCAGACGTTGACGTACCGCCAACGTTTGGCATGGCACCGTCAACGAGCAACTTCCACAACAGTAGCAGCAGCCAGTAGAAGCGCTAGATTGTAGGAGGTGTTTGTGTGTAGGGATCATTTGTATTGGAACGTCGATAGACACGTTTTGGGCAGAAAACACGTCATATATATGCTTGAACGTGGTTTATTAGTTCATTTCAAATATATATATATATATATATATATATTGCGACTCGCCGCGTCGTTTCGACTTATGTCGGCATTCTAATCGACATATCATCTGCACACAAACACGGCACGTCGGCTCGTCGGCTCGTCGGCTCGTCGGCTCTTTCGTCATTGGATCATCTGCACGCGTACGCACAAGAGTTGCAGCATGCAGTCAACGTCGAGTGTCGCTATACGAGCGCTGCTGCTGGTACTATTGGTGCTCGCTGTGTCGTCGATGCTCCGTGTCGATGCTCTCGTGAAGAACGCAAAAGACAACGATCCACCAGACGTCAAGCAGGAGCAGTACCACCACGTCCGCACGACCGCCCCCGTTCACAAAAAGGAAGCTGCCTCTGCAACCTCAACCATCGTCCCAGGCGTGTGCTACTCACCAGTGCACAACGTCGAGTACCCGCTGTACGGTCGCCCAGGCGACGTCAGCCGCCTCGGCGATGCCATGTACCGCGACTTTGCCATCATGAAGAACTACTTCAAGGTCGTGCGGACGTACTACACGAGCTTCTACGGCGTCCCGGTCACGCCTGCAGCGGCAGCAAACGGTGTCAAGCTCTACCTTGGCGTCTACATGACGAACGAGCCGTGGTACATCAACCAAGTCAACGATGCAATTGCAGCCGTCAAAGCGCACCCCGATACGATCCTCGCAATCTTGGTCGGGAACGAGAACATCCAGCCCGTCGGTCCGTTCACGGCGCGCGACGTCTCGGATCGCATCTCGGCGATCCGTGCACGCATTCGCGCCGAGACTGGCCGATCGGTGCCCGTCGGGACGGTCCAGCGCGCGGCCGAGTGGCTCGAGACGGGCGACCGCGCAGCGATCAAAGCGCTAGCTGCGAACTGCGACATCATCGGGGTCAACATCTACCCGTTCTTTGACGGTAACTACGACCCGCGGTGGCCGTTGGCGATCCTCGACGGTGTCTGGGACCAGATGGTCGCGCAGTACCCTGCAGCAAAGCTTCGGCTGACCGAGACGGGGTTCCCAACCGACGGCGCACCGCTGTCGTACGCACCACGGAACGTCCCGACGGTCACGAACTCGAAGCTGTTCTACTCAGCGTTTCGGAACTGGAGTCCGTCCAGCGGCGGTGGCGAAACGTTCTGGTTCATGTTCTTCGATCGCGCACCGGAGGACAAGTCGATGGGCATTGAGCTCGAGACGCACTTTGGGTTCTACACGTGCACGAAAGCAGCGAAAGCAGCGAGCTACCCCGTGCTCACGAGCGCTCAGAACGTCGCGCCGTTGCCGCCGTCCGCGGCAGTCGTCACGACGACCACGGCGCCGCCATTGACGCCACCACCAACGACAAAAGCGCCGCCATTGATGCCCATGCCGACGACAAAAGCACCGACGACAGCAACGACGATTGTCGTCCCAGCGCTGCCGACGAACGTCTGTCGCGTCAAGAAGCGCTTCTTTCCATAACGACGTCTCCGCGTAGAGTCCAGCGTGCGTACAGACGCTGTATTCATCCATTGACCGATTCCTCTTGCTAGTTATCTTAGCAGCTCTGTAGCCATTTCTACATCCATCGATTCATTTATCCATTCTTCGTAGCGTCGTTGCACTTGCACAGGCGTCCATCGACTCTTCGTTACGTCTCTCTCTCTCTCTCGCTCTCTCTTATAGCAAATGCTCCTTGTTTCATACCATTCATAGACACAGATCGAGCATCGGAGACGTTGCTGCTGCAGCTGCGTTGCTGCTTCCAGTTTGCGCTTGCAACTGCTCGACGCGCATATACGGCACGAGACTTTCGCCAAATGCGTCGTACAGCAGCGCGGCAATGCGCTTGAGCGCCGCTGCGGACAGTGCCGAGTCGGTCCGATCGAGCGACGTCGTCATCGAAAAGTACGTCCCTGCTGCGTGCTACAAGTGTGTGCAAGACAAACAATCAGAGAGCATTAGATCAAAGAGAGAGAGAGAGAGAGAAATAGCGAAAACGTACGACGAGGATCCCTAAACAATGTTGCGCTTCGAGGCGCTCGACGACGTTTGGGTTCGTGGACGCAAGCGCTGGCTCCAATCGTTTGTAATATGCCTCCAAGTTTGGAAACAATAAACTCTCGAGCACGCGCGGCCCCAGACATTTCATCCCTAGTATTGATAGTATTGGAATTATTGTTTATAGTATTGGTATTGCCCAGACAAATCCCCTCGAAAACGCATCGAAAACGCACCATGCAGTGCGCCAAATTGCGTCGTAAACGGACTCGAAGTGTCCGTCAGTGCGCGGTCGTACGTCTTCGAGACGCGCGGTTGGATCGTTGCGTACGCGTCGCCAAAGCGGTCGCAGATCTGCGCCACGAGCTCCGCAGCGTACGTGCGCAATGCCCAGTGGTCGTCTGCTGGGTTCGCACACAATTGCCGCCCAAGGACGCACGTCAAGATCGCTGGCAGCAATTGATGGAGCTGGCATGTATAGGGGGTTTATATGTGAGTCTCAACTATTCGTAACACAATAAACCCCTCACCACCACCACAGCAACGTACGTAGAGTTCGACGCGCACGTGCGTGTTCCCCAACAGACACCGACAGACGCGCATGAGTGCTAACAACAGCAGCAAGTCCTGACTGCTGTGCTTGACTTCGTCGTACACGAAGCGCGCAAAGTACGGCAACAGCTGATGGATCCCAGGGTCGTTTGCTAAACTCGCAAACGCCGCGCGCTGCGCAGCTGCAACGTCGCTCTTGATCGCGTCCGTGATGTTTGTATAGTACAGTTGCATCTCTTCAGTCAGTACGTGCTTCACGAGCGGCTTACGCGCAACGTCGTGGCCGACGAACGCGTCGTCTTTGATTGACGTCCGTCGCCGCGCAGCGTCGTCCACCGCGTCGTTCTCTGGGATGAGGGGCTGGACGCCGTCGACTGCGAGCCAATGGATGTTCAGCGACGGTTGGACCGGTAGTTGCGGCAGTGGCGCGTTCAGTAGCTCGACGAGATCCAACTCCTCATCGTCGTCGAGTGCAAAGAACAAACTCTTGTGCTCGTCGCTCTGACGGTACTTGACTGCGCCAGGCGCGCCAAAGCCATACAGGCTCTATGTGTGAAGATATGCAGTGTGACTCGGTCTAGTGTGTGTCTGTACATGTGTGCACCACACACACGAACGCACCTCGACGTTGCGTGCTTCGAGCGCGAGGTTGATGTGATGTGCGCCGAGCGCGGGTTGTTTTGAGTGGCTGCGAAACTTGAGCGCGTCCTGGATGACCTCGCGCAGCCGCAGCTCGACTTCCGGAAGCAGCTCGCGCACGCACGCATCACTCAGTGTGTCAACGCCGACGCTCTGCGCAACGACGCGCAGCGTCTCGGGTCGCAGCAGGCTCATCGTAATGCGCTCGCAAATGCCTGCTCGTCAATTTTTTACGTTTTGTTAATTGAAACACTCGCAAAATATTGGATCGTTATATAATGACTTCATATTTTTGAGCGAAATAATAGAGAAAGAGAGTAGAGGGGCCAGTGAAAGTGAGGCAGAGAAATAGACAAGATAGAGATAGACATGGCGAGAGAGAGATAGAAAGAGGGAGAAAGGTAGAGAGACTATTCTATCGAGGACTTCTTTTAGATCATCAATTTGTAGCGACACTACGTACGGTCCTTGTACTCTACACAAACAGAGCATGCGTTCGTCCAGATGCTATCTCTGTCGTCTTGTGCGAAGGCTGTGCTCGCGTCGCACTGATTACAACAGATCTGGCTCGCTCAGTGGCATCGCGACAACCGCCGACACGAGCGGAATGCAGCTGTATGAAGAGCAACAGCAGCGCAAACACATCCGTTTGTGATTAGGGGGCTTCGAAGCGCACACACTCAGGATCAAGCAGCAGCCGCAATCGTATGCACAACCGCACCTGTCTTTGCCGCATACAAAGATGAAGACATTGTCTGCCGCACCGGTCTCTGAGATGCACTCGACGTCCGAAACGTACGTGTATTGCACGTTCTACCAACGCATCATCCGCATTGTCAAGTTTGCGGCGTCAGCTACCCATCTCAAGCAACCAACGACCACAATACACAAGACGCACTGGAACAACGAGCGGAAGGAACACGAGGCTCTTCCCAACGCGATACAGCGTATGGTCGTAATGATATGCGATCGTAATGTCTGTCACGGCTTTTGTCCCTGCGTTCTATTCAATATCCCAGTAGCAACAGTTGTGAATACGTGAAGAAGCAATCAAGGGGTTATATATGTTACCATCGTTCAACCCAGCCATCTACTCTACCTGGACGTTGAGTTTAATGCGAAAGGACGGACCGATGCCCTGCACCTGTGCATTCAAGCGGATCGCAGCGCCAGTCGAGTACGACACTGGCCCCTACAAGCAGCAACAACAACACATCAACGAACACGCTGTCAGCTCCACCCTTTGATAGTGCAAATAAACCAGAAGCGCCATACACACTTGTCCGTCTTTGATGATCTTGACGTACGCGCGCGCAGTCGTGAGGCGCAATTTGCACAAGTCGCGCTGAAAATGCCGGTGCATCTCAGTCGCGTGGTCGCGCTCGCGCTGCGTCTGTTCGACGTACAGTTTCGTCTTCTTGGGGATGTTGAGTGGAATGTCTATCGATAAACAGAGCCAGTGTGAGAAGCTTTACGCGCCAGCATCTATCGACTCGACTACGCTAAATGCACCTTGTTCCGGCGGTGGCCCTGCTGCCTCGGAAATCGCCTAGATTTGATTCATTGCATTTCCCAGTCAGCGCTCAGCGCTTAACGCTCAACTCGTAGCTCTTACAGTCTACGCAAGCGAACGTACTTCGAGACTCGCTGTGCGCTTGAGGATCTTGAGCGTCAGTGCGCCGTTCTTCGCAACGAGCACGAGCGACGCTTCTTCGCGTCCGTATTGTCCAAACGCCAGCGCTGTGAGCACAGCGTCCGTGTGGAGTGTACACACGGTGACTTTCTCGTTCAAGAGCACGACGTCGCCGTTGCGTAATGCAACTAACAAACCGCCGCGCGTCTCTTTCGTACGGCGCAAGTTGAACGCATCGAGTGCAACAATATCGTCCGCCATCGTCAAGCTCCAGTTCTTCTTGCCTTTGAGATGGTACGACGTCAATTTGCGGTTCATCGTTGCAATGGCGATCGATTTCTCAAGCTGGAGGAGCCCACAAGCAGGTGCTTCGAGCTCGATCACGGTCTTGAGCAACTCCCCGTTCTTGATCGTGTAGACCGAACCATTCCGCGTTGTTACCACAAGTCGATACTCAACGTCGTACAACCCACAGGCGACAATATCGACCGGCACGCCGGGGAGTTTGACTTGCTGGACGATCGACGTCCCCTGTGGATCGAGCACAAACACCATCATCGACTCGGTCGCAAGAACGAGACTGTAGCAGGACAGAACATGTCGAAATGTCAATTTAGGCAAGAAAAATAGTGTGGTCCACATGATGTAGGAGACAAACTATAATATTTTGGCCGCACCAGCTCACAGCATCTCTCTCGTCCATGTCTTTGTTGATCGACGTCATGCACGTGACGCACGCCCGTTCGACGAGCGGGTCGTCCATGAACCGCGTGACGTACTCGGCCTGTTCGTCAATGTCGTCGATCGCCAACAACCCGCGCGAGCGCTCCGACAAGCGAATCCCCAAGCCTCTGTCACGTAATGTAGAGTATGTAAGATACTGCGTCGCATTCGACTGCGTGTACACATGCGTGCGCACCGCATGGTCGTGAGCTGATGGAGCGCTGCTGGGATGGCAATCGCACACTTTGCAAAGCCGTCCCAGACTTTCAGCTCTTCCACGTCGATCTCGATCGATGGGACTGTGAATTTATAGTGGGGGCGAAAGTTTCGGTAAATGTAGACGAACGACCCGGACGCGACAGCGAGTGCTGGGACGCGCGGGCGACTCGTGTCTGTCGTGTGTGCGTGTGTGTGTGTGCGAAAGAGAGAGAGAGAGACAGAGAGAGAGAGAGAGACATAGTACATTGTCAGAGCAACTGTAAACTTAGAACGTAGGACGTGGTAGAAGCACTGACCTGAGTAGAAATAACTGAGCGCCGACGGGACACCGAGAATTGCTTGCTCGCCATATACGGACGAGCCTAGTGAGCGTCGGTAGAAGCGGTATTGGTAGTGATACAAGTTGTGTCGTGCATTAGTGCTCAGACCACATTACAAGCCGTTGCAAATGCTGATCGCTTAATTACTGTCGCACCTTTGAACATCTTGAGGCGCTTGTCAGCGTCCGCGACAACGAGTTTCGCGTCACCATCGCCATACACATCGACGAGTTTGATGCAGCTGCGTGTTGTGTTGGGTATAGAGGCATGAGCATCAATCGAAGCGGTGGCCTGCGCCATACAATCGCTAAGCAGAGTGTGCTCGTACCTGGTAAACGCCTTGAGTCCTGCGACCGAGTTGTGATACGCAGAGAGCCACGGACCTACGCAGACAATAGAAAATGTGCATTCGTCCCACAAGAAAGTGTGTGGGTTCGTGGACGTTGGCTCTCACGTGCTGACTACATCGAAAGCATGAAGACCAAGCAAGTAGCAACACTTCACAGCCATACGCACTCTTCGGGTCCTTCTTGCCAGATGCGACTGCTGTTTCCTTGTCGTACTCGGCCGCCATGTCGATCTCCAGCGCGCAGTTCTATGTGGTGCTTTGCTACCGCGTCGTCGTGTATTTCTTCAACAGCTTGTAGATTTGTGACGAAGCGACGCAAACGGAAGCGACGCAAACGGAAGCGACACGAAACAACATCACTCAACATTCGAAATCGTAGCCTCAAAATGCGATACATGTACTTGAATTCACTATGCAAGACGACGAACTTGAAATATAATATCGATTATTCCATTCAATACAAGGCAAAAAGCTATCAAAACAAACAACGATGCTTCCTACGTCTCTTTCCACCTTACGAGATGCTCGTCTTGCGCACGGCGCGCGTTGTCGTCGTTGGGGACTTGAATAAATACGGACTCGCAGCAAAATCATCGCCAGAAGTACGACAGTCGAGGACCATGAACCGCCCCGAGATCGTCGTATAGTGGCGCCAAATCACCGACTCGTCGACGATCGGGACGCGGATGTTCCCACGATGGTAGCTGTCGGGGATCAACGCACAGCGACACGTCGACAGATCGTCACAGCGGCCCGTCCGGCGCGCTGGGAGCCACAATGCACTGCACTCTTCCAAGAACTCGGCTTCAAACTCGCAGCCATGGCACGCGACCGAGAGCAACAGCACTGCAAAGTCAAACATCTCGAGCCGCACGTCGCGCACAGTCGTAGCATGCACAGCGCAGCCATTGAACGCCAGGAGCGTCGGCGCTAAGCCATCCGAGCCACTCAGGACTTTCCCAGTAAATCCGTTCTTCATGCGGACGCGAATGTCGTTCAGATCGATTGTCAGTGCTTGTTCCCGGACGTTCTGGATGACGACGCGCAGTTGAATAAACGGCGTCCGCGATGCGTCGCGCGTCGACAGGACGCGGCAGTCCGGCCGGTGGGCGACTGTGAGCCACACGTCTGCGCCTTCTTGGCGGCTCTTGCCCCAGATGAGCTGTTGCTGCGTCGTGTATTTGCCGCGCGGTACATACCGATTCCGGTCTAAATACCGGTACAGTTCACAAAAATCGTCGGTCCCACATGTGCGTTTCAACCGGTCGGGACGCTCGATGCGCCAGCGCGTGACGATGTAGCGGCGCCAGATCGCATCGCGATGGCCAATCGCGTGCCAGTACGTGTTCACGCGCCTGTAGAAGGAGCATATTATGTGACGTAAGTGTGATTAGCAGTTGTAGGACCGTGTGGGATGGCAGACAAACAACGTACATCGCAAGAATGAGGTCGTCGGGTGTGAGAAACCCAATGATGTATTCGATCTACGGACGCCGTACGAGCAGCAGAACGCAGCACAATACGATGTCAGCTCAGAGCACTGCATGATGATCCTTCAGAGCGCTAACGCGAATCTATGGGTCAGCAATACGCATCCACGCACCACATCCTCTGTGATTGTGTTCGCGCCGATGATATCGCTGCGTCTCTCCATGCTCGCTTGAACTCAACACGGGTACTGCTGCTTGTACTCGTGCAGTTGCTTTCAATACTGCTGCTGTCGCCGCTGCTGCTGTGCTGCTGTTGCGCCGTCGTCGTTGTGATCATGGGTCGTCATGTCATCTTGCAGTTTGCGCACAAAGTAGAATCGCAGACACGTTCCCTCTCGACGGTGATAGTATTGGTTTCGAGATATTGAGTGCCACAAATGTAGCGCATGTGTTTTACTTTATTCGTACTAACTAGTTATATTTCATAAACTTGTGTCAAAGTGAACAATGCGAGCATCTCTCTATAATACCATTTTTTTCGCAAAAGTACCGATAGCCAAAACGCGTTTTGTGTTCTAAAAAAGGTTACAGAAACCAGCATTACCAGTCATGAGTTTCAAAATTTGACAAAAAGTGACAATTCAGCAAAAGAAATGCGATACAGCTACGAAGCAAAACGAATTGTTTAGTGTAGTTTGCTTAGCAATTGACGTAATAAACAAACACTTACATACTACGTAGTATCGGAAAACATATAAAAACTCTCGGAAAACGATTCGAACGAGTGACGAACATTGGACGAATACAACGGGAATTTTAAAATGCCTGGGACATTTGATGAAGATTGATTTGAGACTCAACCGATGTCATGAAATGAAGCGCAGAATATATGTGATACTGAAAACAAATATGTCAAATAACGTTAGAAGTGAAGTACATGCCAATTTTGTTTAGAAAACGGTTCTATATGTATCGACTCCCCACATACAAACATACATACACATTCACATATTTTGCATTACAAAGCTAAAATATTACAAACCCACAAGTATTCGTTTGTTAGGTACAGATGAATTCAATTCGCTTCGTGTGCAGCAAATATGGAGTGTTAAGTGCAAAGCATGTGTACATGGTTTTTTTAAAATAACGATCCGATATTTCTATCAAATGCATCGTTTTGTGTAACTGCAAATCGACACGTGGTCAATCCTTTTTAGGCCATCCGTCGCGGCTTCGTATGTGGTTGACACCCACTCTTCACTTCCTTGTCATTTTTCTTGCTGCGTGTATCTTTCTCGTGTTTGTTTTTCTGTTGCGCTACGAATTCATTCAATAATTATCAAAAGCCGTACATACATACGTCAATTACGTTAATGCGCATGGTATAACTGGTGCAAATATATTGTTGCTATATATTCTGGAATAAGCAGATTACAATAACTATACATTATACATATATTGCAGTACGCAAACACACCCAGTCGCTAATCAAATATGAAGTAATCGAGCTTGAACCTATATGATGGATGAATTCTTCGTTTTGTACATGATATCGTTTCATCGTTGGCAATACATATATACGATGCAAACTGGACCATAATTTGGCACTTCAACTAAACCGCCCGGTTAGGCGCTTTGCTCGCACTACAAACATTAAAGCAGTGATGAACTCATTGTGCAGTCGTACGAATTTCAAACTGACCACTCGTGTACTTTATTACACCCTCAAATATTTCCCACTCACTGCTAGTTTTCAAACTTCATTCTGTGTACTAGCTGCCATTCGGAAAACGACAAGCTTTGTCGAAATACGTAAATAGATTCGCGGTTGTGGTCTACCTAAATATGCATCCCTTTGGAAAAACTTAACAAATGTAGGAGCGACTTACCAGACATATTTGCAAGGGTGTCCGCATTATCGTATCAAGAATAAATATGAAACACTACCCCACACGAGAATTGCGGTTGCGCACATACTATGGCACAAAATATAACTGGCTTTATGGACATACAAGATACCAGGTGGTTTCCAGCTAAGTCAGAATTTGCTCGCGTGAGGCTATACAGACAAAAACCAAAGTACAATTAAATCCCGTGTGTAAGAGCAGTTGTTGAAACTCGGGATACAACAGAGAAAATGCAACTGCTGAAAGAGCATCGCAAACAGCGAGTTCAAGCAAAATATATCGAAGCAGAGCACAAAGCCAATTTGAGCAAGGGGCCACTACACAAAACGGCAAGAGACCCACTGAGCAACTTCATAGCAGCGGCGGAAGTAATATGCGGATAAACGTATTTGGAAAACAATAATGGTCATTATCGTAAATGTCTGTGGAGAATCTCCGCTTGTACCAATAGCACGGGTGGAGCTGGTTTTTTACTTTTAAGTTTTCCAAACGAGTCGCGCATCCAGGTGGTGAAATTCTTGGTGAGATAGCGCGAGAGTGCGTCAACAGAGTTGTATTTATGCTTACCTTAACCAAAGACATGCATTCTCATGAACAAATTAAAAATTGTTGGAATCTACTCTGTTACACATGGGAGAAGTCAACAATTTGTTTTGCTGCGCTTAGTACTCACAAATACGTATACATTGTTGAGACCATAAATGCGATAGCGCTAACATGTTTGTCTACCAAGTGCAAAAATATATCGAAATATGGAGTGCCTTTCTGGGCAGCAGCGTTCGAACATTTCGAAAGCATTATGCCAGGAGCCGCTGCGTCGTCTACAAGACAGAACAGTGTACCAAGAGTACAGCGTAGCTGTAAATTTATACTCGAAGTTGGAAAAGCGCATATGGTGTGCTGTTGTATTGTATAAATATTTCTAGAGTTATGAACGATACAGCGATTGAACCAATTTTGCTCGAAACGTTCGTAGAACGTTATTAACACTATCGCTGCATCGTCAAATTGGGACGTCGCTACAGCAAATTGGCTCTATGTTTGTGCTGGGACGTGGCATCGATATCGTCCCGACCCGCGCTTCCATCGGTACGCACCGACGAGCGTAACACCGAGCAGCACCGCGAACGACGCGTGTGACGTGTGAGCAGATCGACACGGACCGACTCAGCGAGCGTTCTTCCGTTTGAACTTGGAACGTCCTCGTGTCCGTGGTTTACCACACTACGCGTGTATTTTCAGCGCCAACGGCCGCGAAACAGCTTTTGCGTACACCACACCACGCACCTTTCAGCCGTGCCTGCACAGCGTCCAGAACCAAACACGCACGCCTGCACACACACACACACATCGACGTTGACTCACGCACGGCCCAGCAAGCAACTACAGCACAAACGGCCACGCAATGATCCAACCGCGGTCGGCGAGCGAAGCGCAGCACGCAGCTGGTTTGCTCCCACACGAGAGCTACGCAGATTCGAGTGAGCACTCGCACGACGACAGCTACTTTCCACCGACGCAGGGCCCGTCGCTGTCGTACGAGCGCAAGATCCGATTGCACAAGTACGCCGAGAACCGCGCACGGTCGTGTCTCGGATTACTCAGTGACTCGAGCAACGTGTTGTGGAAACCAACGGACGCAAAGCACGACGTCGCGCTGTTCAAACCGAGCACCGATTGGTCAGAGTTCGTGTCGGGGAAAGCGATCGTCGAGCGCACTGACGTGAGTTTCCTCCACGTCCTCAAAGTGTTGTACGATTTGAAAACGACCGACAAGTTCAAAGCGTTTTTGCGCAAAGTGCTGGGCGACATGTTCTTGGATGCAGACGTGTTGGAGGACTTGAACGGCACTGGCGTGTTCGTAAATGCGAATCCACCGAAAGACGCACGCGAGATGTACAAACAAGCAGCGATCAAGTGGTGGGCGATCAAATCTGGCGCTTTGGCGAGCAAATCGACCGATTTTTACGTCTTGGAGGTATGTCGAACTGGCTCTATTCGATAATAGGAAAAAACCCTACAGGTATTTGTGCAGTGTGGTTCAGATCGACCGAATGGCATAAAAAACCTCTTTGTCGTACGATAAAAACCTCTGTATCGTACTAAACCCTCTTTATTGTCATACCTGGCAGTACATCGGCATTGAAACGCACGCTGGGGAGATCGTGTCGTGCTATTTGTTCCAAGAATCGCTCGCAGAAGTCGGTGGGATGCCGCACATTCAAGGCAACTACCTCGAACGATCACAGTTTGACGCTTTGATCTGTAAATTCGAACGCCGCGGGGACGAACACGACGGTGTGCGCATTAAAATCGCATTCCAACGCCCGCCACCGATGGTGACGCTCTTTCGGAGCAACCCAGCGTTGGAAATGGTGCTGCAGTTTGCAAAAGGCATTCGCGAGTTATTGGAAAATCCGTCAGAGCCACAGGAAATTGCTGTCGTCAAGACATCTGCGTGGGTCAAAGACACGTAAGTTTGTATGGGGCGTTGGATTGGCGTGTGTACACTTTGATGGTGTTTTTTGCACTTTGATGGCGTTCTTTTGCACTTTAATGGCGTTTTATACGCGTTTTTTTCCTACTGCATTGACGTTATGTTGAGCTCGACCCTCTCTATTATTATAATCCTGTCTTACTCATTGCTATTCGTGCTGCTGGACGATTCTATTGCCGTCGCTCCACAGCGATCGGCAGTTTTGTTTCATCTGCGTCCGGCGGTTCTCGTCGATCTTCCGGCGGCGCCACCACTGCCGGACGTGCGGTGAAGTGATCTGTTGGCAATGCAGCTCGACGATCCGCGTACCGTCGATCAGTTTTACACACACGGACTCGGGGAAGCAAGTGCTTTCGCGCCACCAGCCGAGCATTCGTGTCTGTACCAAGTGCGTCGTGTCGAACCATCGATCCAAGAGCGGTCGCGACTTGGGCACGAGTGCTCCAAACAATGCAGCAACAGCAGCGAACAATCAGGAGGACTTTACTGACTGGATGCAGCGCACGGCGAGCGACGCGCAACTTGCGGAACAGCAGCAGCAGCAGCAATTGCAATTGCGACGCGGCAGTTTGACGCACTCGCAAGATCTCGGAGGTGCGATGCTGGACGACGACGAGAGCGTCCAGGAGTCGTTTCTACAAAAGTTTCGTCGCACGAACGACGGCGATGATGATGCGTTGGGCAATGGAGCGATGGACGACGAAGAGAAAGAGAACGACGACGACGACGATGAGCGACCGAGTGGGTTTATTCCGCGTAACAGTGGCGGAATGCGTCGTCCCAGTCACTTGGAAGAGTCGGATCGCCGGTCGTCGCGGCTCGTGAAGCGTGCGTCCGATTACCAGCAGCACGCTGCGCCGTTGTATCCCCCACCATCCGGCAAGCGCTTGTCGGGGACGACGGCAGCAGCACTGCCAATCGCACTGACGCGCCACAGTGGCGGTGAGACCCGCCGTGCGTCTGCGCTGCCGATGCGGACGCGGCGGTCGCACTCACAATCCGAATTAAGCGTCTCGGCACCTGCAAACGTCCGTGCGAGTGGCCACTTACGCAGTAGCAACAGCCGCAAGCTCTCGAGTGGCGGCGACGGCATCAATACGCGCGACAGCAGTCGGTTCCTCGGCCGCTCGCACCCGCCCGGAGCGCCGCGTGACGTTGTCGTCGGGTCGTTGACGTCGACCGACGGGCTCTTGTATTCGTTCGACCAGCGTCCGAGCAACCACACGAGCCGCATTTCGTCTGCTTCGACTGCAGCGTCTGCGTCGGCGCTTGCAAGTGACCACTTGGCGCTTGCTTCCAACTCGAGTTATGTCCACGCAGCATCAGCGTGGGCAACAAACAAGACTGAAGTGCTCGCACTGACTGGCGCATTTCAGGAACTGCTGACGAAATTGAGTGGCGACGTCCACTTTGTCGTCGTCGGCTTCTCAACTGGCTTTCGCGCAAGTGTGATCGTCGATCTGTTGCGCCAGTTGGCGCCTGGCGTGCCGTTCATTGGCGGAACGATCGCGCGTGGCATGTGCGACGAGAATGCGTGGGTGACCGTCAATCGCCACAACGACGAAGGGCTCGTGACGCTCTGGGGCGTGAACGACCCGCATGGCATCTACAGCGTTGTCCATGCAGAATATGCGCAGAGCGACGCGCGGGAGAAGACGTTTGCAGCGACGAACACAGCGTATGCGCGCGTGAAGAGTGAGATCGATAGTAACGAGAAGCCAGCGTTCATTGCTGTCTACGCGTGTCCACTGTACGTCGAGCATGCAGTCGAGGGCATCCGAGAAGCGATCCACTGTCCGATCATCGGTGGTTGTTCGTCAGATGCAGCAAAGCACCGCGACGGTGGCGGCGCTGGAGGAGGAGGTAATGGTAGTGCCGAAACAACAGTGTCGTGGATCCAAATCAGCAGCAGCAGCAGTTCGGATTATACGAAGAGCGTCCGCGACGGACGGGGCGATTTCACTGAGATGGGCATTGCGTTTGCACTCTGTTTCCCGAGCGTCGAGACGTACGTGAGTTGGTTCAGTGGCTACAGTCCCGTCGGTGCGAATAGTGAATATTGCATGGGGACCGTCACGAAAGCATCGAACAAGACGATCTACGAAATCGACTTGAAACCCGCTGCTGACGTGTACCAAGAGGTACGGGAGAAAGCGATTGGTGGTTTTTGGAGTGTGGTGTGGTTTTGAAATTGATGATGTGGTTGTTGAACACACAAACCACTGACATTGGTTTTCTCTTTTGATGTGATCCATGTGGTGGTTTTTGGCAAAAAAACACTTTTAGTGGCTTGATGTCGTGTCGGACAAGACGCAGACCGACTTGTCGGCGATTGGGTTCCCACGGCTTGGGAACCTCCATCCACTCGGGACGACGATCGATTTTGTCACGAACCCAATGGAGACCGACCGGCCGCAGCACGAAGTCACGTCGTCGTCGTCACTGTGTTCGATGCAGTCGAGCGACTGGTCGAAACTGATCAACATGACCGCAGTCATCACTGGGATCAACGACGACGGGTCGTTGAGTACGACGAGTTCGATTGCAACCGGGACGAACGTCGTGCTCATGGAGACGTCTGCGCAGTCGCTCAAGACTGCGATCAACAAGATGGGCGCACAAGCTGTCGAAAGCAACAAATTCCACATCCACGAGACGATCGGGTGTCTCATGTTTCTATCGGCCGGTGTCCAAGTTTTGTTGGGGCACAAGAGCATGGCGGAGATGGTACATGCGTCTGTATGGGTGGTTTTTGGAAATATTGGGTGGTGTTTGTTGTGCTGGAGTGCGGTTTTTGTGGACTGTCAGATGGTGGTTTTTGTAGATGCTGAATGGTGATTTTGCGTTTTTTGGATGGTGGTTTTTGAGAGACTGACGGAGTATCTGACTCGATTGAACAGGTCGGTGCGTATCGCGATTGGTCTGGCGGTGCGTCGCTCATGGGGATGACGACGTTTGGGGAGATTGGGCACTTGCCAAACTCGAATGACTTTCCACATTACGATTCGCTCATGTTTGGGGCGATTATCTTTTCGAAGCGCAAGCGCAAAGCGTATTTGTAAGCTGAGCGAGAAGGGTGTAGTTTGGCGGTAGATGGAGACGGACGGATGGACAACGCAACGACGACCAGTAAAGATCGTGATACTGTGGGCAATACAAAGAGCGTAAGCGAGATCGAGAAACCGAGAGAGATGTACAACAGTACACTGCTGTTCCTTGTATTGTTGTTGTGTACCATTTTATCAGAAGTATATAACTTATATTTTAAAGTGAAGAAGAACGTTGTTCTCTAAGATCGTTTTTTTTGCTCATGTTGAGTGCCGCCGACTGAGAAGCGTAACTCAGTGTCAAACACTCTCTTACACAAGTCGGAGCAGCAGCGTCAACCAAAGCGCATTGTCGGTGCTACGTCGCCGTTCAAGCGAAGAACAAGATAGATAGAGAGAAAGAGAGAGAGAGCAAGACGACTCAAACACCAGAGAGAGATTGTCAAAGTGTCGAGACACTTTACAGCCAACAGCAGCAGCATAACAACACCAGCAGAAATAAGCACGCGTCACACGTGCGATTGAACGAACGCGCGAGTGCACATACACGCAGGTACGTCAATTGCACGACCTCTGCACTCGCTGCGCCGTGGTGTCGACTGACAACTACGCGCTTCTTCTGTCTGTTACGTCTCCATACAGCCACAGCCGCCCACATACATTGCAATATCCACACCCACCCACAGACAGACAGACGATAATGACGCATGCTGCATCGACCGAGCACTCGATGCTATTCGCTGCAGGTTCGCGCGCGTATTCGCTCGCACGGCGCTCCGTGCACGAGACCAAAGACAACGTACGTCGGTCGATTGCTGCGTCCTACCACCTCTTCTGGTAGTCTGACGCGCTGCTACGCATCCAACAGCTCCTTTTGATCTGCATTGGGCTCCTGGAAGCAATCGATCGGCTCCAGGAGCGTCTCCATCTGCCGTGTTCGTTGGTGAAAGATCTGAAACGCAAGCTCAGCGCGATGGTCGAGCGGTCCTTGACGCTCCCGCTCGCATCGTCGACGTGTGCGACGCTCTGTCACGTCGACGTTGTGAGCGATGCAATTGCCGATAGCGACATGTGGGACGTTGCAAAGCCCGAGGAAGTGAAAGGACTCGTCCACTGGCTCTTAGCAGGTATTGTATGTGTCAAAGTGTAACCGACTCGCAGGTGGTTACACTTGTGGGGTACGCGTATAGGTTCCGATTGTAACTGCCAGACAATCAGCTGACATTCTCTCTCTCTCTCTCTCTTCTAGTCACCACCTCTGTCAATCGACTCGTGTTCTCCGGAGCATTGCGCGTCTGTCGCGGCGTCTTGATCTTGATCATGAGCTTCCCAGGCGTCTCGACTGCGTGTTCGCTCCTCGCACGGATCTTTGCGCTCGTGGACGACATTTTGGGCCTCTCGAGTGCATTGGGGCTCGACGATCTCGGTCTCCAGCGCAGCAAATACGACTTCAAGACGTCGCCGCATAAAGCAGGAGGCAGGCATTATATTCACCACCATCGTACTCACCGTACCCATCCGCAGCCGCTGCAGTACGAGAGTTACATGGCCGATCCCTCGCGTACGTTGCTGTCGTTTGTATGTCAGAGATACCTTAGACTCTCACATGGCTCGTTTATGTGCACACCACAGTAACTGCAGTCGTACTGGAGTATCGAGAGAAAGAGTGTATGGTCCCACTGAGTATCAACCGTCGGATACAGCGCGTGATGCACTTTCCAATCCCACTGCGGTCGTTTGAAGCGACTGTGCGGTTACCGCCAGAGACAGTGGGACCCAACGGATCGGCAGCAACGCGGCGGGTCGATACGACGACGACGACGCAAACCGCAGCGTATGCGCATTCGACGTCGCCGCGGTCGATTCCCGTGTCACCGATTGCGCGCAAGCGCGTGCAGCTCGCGTTCTCGACGTTTAGTGACGACGTGCTGTACCAAGCGCGCGATCGCTTGCGGCAAGAACGCGCGGCGACGCTCGCTGGGCTCAACAATCCAAGCAGTTTAAGCAATCGCACCAGCATCATTCGTGTCCCTCGATTCAATCCACAAGATTGTAACGACGAGATCTACTTGTCGTGCGGCAAACACTGTGCGACGAAGGTGCGTGTAGAGTATACATGCGTATGTATACTATACATATATGGATGTACAGTATACACGCTAACAGCGAATTGCGCATGTAGGTTGGTCAAGGGATGTACCGGAGTGTCCGTGCGACCGTTTCGATTGCGCCTCATCGCTTGACGTACTTTGAAATGACGCTGACGCAACCCAAGTCGCCATTGCATCGCGGGTCGTCGTCGTCGTCGCGTACTGCAGCAGCTGTCGTTGCATCGACAGCAACAGCATCAAATCGCTCCTCCACGAGCAGCAGCACGAGTGGCAGTGCGAGTGGCCCAAGCGTCTGCGTCGGGCTCTCGACGCGTGCAATGCCGCTCAATACGCTCGTTGGCGCGTCCAAATACTCGGTACGTCTGTCGCTCTTGTGACGTCTATAACACACACACACACACTCTCTCTCTCTCTCTCTCTTAACGTATCTCTGGCTGTTATATCCCATTGACAGATTGGGTTTTATTCGGTCGGACACGTCTTGATTGCGTCCGAGCGGCGGAGCTTCGTGTCTGTCGACCTCGGCTTTGGCTACGACGCGACGGTCGGCGTGCTCGTACACGTCGTGTCGCGTGCGGACGCCGATGCGATTGCCTGTACTGCTCATACGAATGATTGCCTGCCGTCGTCGTCGTCTGCCATGCACCACTCGACCGTTGCGCTCGTGCGGTTCAGTGTGAATGGCGTCGCATTGCGGGACGACGCGCACGACGTGCTGGTGTTTGCGCTGCCGTTTCCTGCAGCGAGTGAACTGTTCCCGACGCTGACGCTCCACTCGCAGGACGTCCAAGTGCTCAGTCGCTTCTCGGCTGCCGATATCACTGCGCTCCACGTCGAGGACTTTGAACTGTCGCGTAGTGGTGGTGGTGGTGCTGCTACTGGTCGTGACAGCAACACCAGCAACGACGAACAACAACAACGCAGTAGTGACATGAGCGACGACAGTGTCGACAGTCGTGAAGACGACGACATTTGGTGCCTCGATGGGTTGCGACTCGGGATCCAGTGTTAGAAACGAACCAGCGAGAGTAGTGCGCAATGTGAGGAGGGTAGACGGCACATACAGTGCGATATACAACAGATACAGAGAGTTAGTTACATGGAGAGAGAGACGATAGTAAAGCGATACGATACGATAAACAGAGACATTGTATACTGGGAGAACTAATGTGCGATTGTTTGATTGCATTGATCGCGTCATCCTACAAACGACCTCCAAAGGTGCCTACAGGTTGTATTTGCCATACTTGTCGTTCCCGAGACCGACTTGGAGCGTCGTCTCGTCCAATATCCGCTGGATCTCCCGCCGTGCGTCGACGACAGCTGCGCGCGTCGGACCTTCGATCCGCTGTTATGTGGCAACGATAGAGAGAGAGAGAGAGATAGAGCAGCACATTGTCAGTCACTTGCTTGCGTCCTACAATCAGCGAATCAGATAGTCAGCCAACGTACGAGGTACAGTTTCCGCTCGCCTGGATTCGGTTTCCGACCCGCAGGGACAAACGAGCCGCGTGCAATGACCGCTGCGCCCGTGAGTTCCGAGATCGAGTCACTCGCTTCTTTCTGCGTCACGCGCCACCGCGCTTGCTGTGGGTAGTCGTTGATCTCGAGCTCGTCTTCAAAGTGGTCGTCACTTGCACTCGCAGCTGCTGCAGCGTTCGCTTGCGTCTGTTTGTATTGGAGGTCGAGGATCTGCGCAATCTGCTGCGCTTTCTTGATCGCCGACAGCGACGCACTGTCGACCGGGAGCTTCGACGCAGCAGTCGCAGTCGAGGAAGCTGTCGCAGGGTTCAAACTGTCGCTGTTGCTGCTCGTCGCCAGTGCGTCTTTTGCGCCATCGTCGGTCTCGTCGTCGTCGTTACCACCACCAGCAGCGTCTTCGACGACAATGCCCTGGTCGATCTCGTACTGTCGCTTCTGGAGATCCATGACCCGCTGCGATTCGTTTCGTTCGCTCTCGTCAAACGTAAACCCTTTGCCTTTGAACCCACTCCCGTGATGTCGCGCTTCACCCCGTTGGACCTATGATGTACACAAGTCAGTCTTATACACACAGCTACAAGAAAAAGAGCCAGTGTCAACACGTACTTTGGCTATGAAACCATCGGCAAGTGCTTCCAACTCGGGTGGAATCACTTGCTTGGCTGCTTCGAGCGCTTTCACGAGATCGACCGCATACTCTTCCTCCTGTTGACGTCATCATCATCAGTGTTAGTGGCTACACAGTAGCAGATAAACAACAGCCACCAACGCCAAACGCCAACGTACGTCTGGGGAGATGAACGTATACGCCGTGCCTTTGCGTCCAGCACGTCCGGTGCGTCCAACGCGATGGACGTAATCTTCCAAGTGGTTTGGACAATGGTAGTTGATCACGAGCACGAGGTCTTTAACATCCAATCCACGTCCAGCAACTGACGTTGCGACCATGAGCGTCCGGACTTTGCGCTTAAAATCATCGATCGTATAATCGCGATCGACTTGGTCTTTCCCGCCTATTATGCAGTGCATCAAAGAGCCGTCAGTCGTCTATCAACCAGCGCTCTCTCTTCCATTTACTATATACGGAACGCACCGTGTAACGACAATGCCGGGTACCCGGCTTTCATGAGCTCCTGGAACACGTGATCGCACGCTTGTTGCGTATTCACAAACACCAACACGTTCCCTCTCTCGTACCACAAACCCAGTAATTGCAACAACCGCATAAACTTGTCGCGTTCGTCGCGGACTTCGACGTACTGTAAAATGTCCCCCGACGCCTGCGAGCGACCGCCGACGGTTATTTCGACCGGCTTTTTCAATACCCGACGCGCCAACGTCTCGACTGCACGTGGGAACGTCGCACTGAACAACAGCGTCTGTCGATCCGCACGGATGTTCAACAGAATCTTCGTGATCTGTGGTTCAAACCCCATGTCGAACATTCGATCGGCTTCGTCGAGCACGACGTACGTCACGCGCTTGAGCGTCACAACTTTCCCAGCGCTCATGGAGAGGATGTCAATCATCCGACCGGGGGTACAGATCACAATGTCGGACCCGCGCTTCAGATT
The DNA here is from genome assembly GCA_023337595.1 of Globisporangium camurandrum. Classification (NCBI taxonomy): domain Eukaryota; phylum Oomycota; class Peronosporomycetes; order Pythiales; family Pythiaceae; genus Globisporangium; species Globisporangium camurandrum. The sequence continues at coordinate 38,713 of JAADXH010000055.1, forward strand.
CCCAATCTGTTCCGAGACGCTCGAACCGCCGTAGACAGCAGTCGCACGCATCCCCAAGCCTTTCGCAAATCGCTTCGCTTCGTTGTAGATCTGCTGTGCGAGTTCCCGTGCAGGTGCCATGATGAGACCGATTGGTCCTTCGCCGTCTTGGAGCGGCGGTTGGTGAAGAATGTGTCGAAACATCGGCAGTAGAAACGCCAGTGTCTTGCCGCTCCCAGTCTTTGCAATCCCAATCACGTCGCGTCCCGACATGATGGCTGGCAGTGCTTGCCGCTGGATCGCAAATGGTTCCGCGTAGCCATGTTTTTGGATCAATTGGAGCATCCGGACACTAAAGCCACAGTGCGTCCACTTGTGGATCGGTCGCGGGCAGCTCTTCCCACGGATCTTGATCTCGTCCGCGTTGCGAATCGCATCGACTTGTTCTTCTGTCAAATCGCGAATTTCTTTCGGCACGACGTAAAACTTTTTCTGGAACGCCATGTACGCGATCTATAGAATGGAAGAGCGTAGTAGACACATGAGTATATACATAATAGACAGAGAGTATACACAGGTACATACACCACTATACAGATCACTATACACCCAGTATACACCAACAATACACCCAGTTTACACATCACTATACACTATACAAAACATTATACACGCATTACAAACCGCACCTGCGAGTGGTCGACTGCTTTGATCTCTTTCTTCTTCTGCGCTTCTTGGAGGATCTCGAGTGCCGAGCGCGTGTCGATTGTTGCAGCCGTTTCGCCAATCGCATCTTCTTCAAACCCCTGGTAGATCCTTCCAGTGTCTTGGCTGCTCTTTCCAATCGTCACGTCGTCGTCATCCTCCTCGTCGTCGTCGCCCTGCTTCTTCTTATCGTCCTTGTCGGTCGCCTTGCTGTCCGTCTTTGTCGCTGTCGTATCAGCTTCGAGCGATCGCTGCTGCTTGAGCGCCGCCATAAACTCTTTCAACTCGCGCTCTTCCCGCGCATCGCGCTCATCTGTTGTCTCTTCTGTCTTCTTCCCAGTCACGACTTGACTGTTAACAGTCGCATCCATCGCTACCGGCTCGTCGATCGGCAAGAACGTGCTGTAGATATTGATCTTTGGCATCTTGTGCGTCGCGTTTGTAAGCTCGTCGAATGAAATCACGTTGTTGGCTGCTGGATGCGCCATCGACTGCTGCAAAGCAGCTTCGTCGACCAAACCGGCCATGTACGCGTCGAGCGGATCGACTTCTTCTAGCACTTGCTGCACGCGTTCGCGCTGTTGGGCGTCTTTCTCAACATCGCGCTCACTGTCAGCAGGACTCCATAGCGATAATTGGGGAGGGACAGCATCGTCCTCAGCGAGAAACTGTGCTGCTTCCGATCGTCTTTGCCGCTCGAGTTGCTGCTGTTTCCACTGCGCGAGTTTTTCCAAACGTGTCAGCTGCTGTTTGTGAGTCGTCGATAAGAGACCAGTGGGTGGTTTGTTGTTGTTGGTGTTGTTGTTGTGCTTGAGTGCGATGCTGTTGAATTTGAACGTCGTGGGAGCGTCTGCTGTGCTCTGGCGCTTGGGTGGCGCAGTGACTGCTGGTGGCTGTGGAGGCAGTGGCGATGGCACAGGAACGACGGTAGCGACTGGATTCGTGAGTGGACGAGGCGCTTCAACAGTGTCGATCGAGTGGCTGGACGCATTGGACGTTAGTGCTGCTGCTGTTGCTGGCGATTCGTTGCGATTCGCGAGTGGTTTCTCCTCTGCACGTGCGTCTGTTGCCTCCTGCACAGCAGCATGAGGCGAGTGGGAGCGCGAGCGCGAGCGCGAGGGCGAACGCGACCGATGATGGCGCGATCGGTGGTGCTTGCGCTTGTGCGCCTTGTCGCTGCTGCGCGGGCGACTCGCAGACCGCGAGTGCGACCGGTGACGGCGCTCTTTCGTGCGCTTGTCGTGCTTGTCGCGGCGGCTCGAGGAGCCGCGCGAGCGGTCATGGTCGCGGTCACTGCGTCGCGCAGACCGCGATCGCGAGCGACGATCCGAGTTGTCGCTCGAGTACGACCGCGACCGCCGCGCGTGGCTGTGGCGGCGGCGCGACTTTTTGTGCTCGTCGCGCGACGTGCTCGTGCTGCGCGGTCGACTCCGACTGCGATCGCGGCGGCGCTTGCGGTGGCTTTCCCCCATTTGCGCTTTCCTTTGTTCTCTCTCTCACCCACACACTAGGAGAACAAACAAGCGAGTGTGTGCGCTTAGCGTCGGTGGTTTTTTTGGATCGAAGCAAGAGCACCGAGTAGCACGGAGGTCGTCTACTCACTCAAGCACACGCAGTCAAATTCGACGGAGCGAAGGAGCAACGTGCTCGTGAGGCAGCAAGCAGATCGCGTTTGGTGATCGCTCGTGCGCAAAACAACGTGTTGCGTTTCGAGCCAATTGGACTACGCGCAGAATGGCCGTCGGATATTAAATGGATCAAAATGTGAGCTAAAGTCTGAAGAATATAAATATTAAGGAAAATTGAAGTATATATATATTAGGGAAAACTGTAAATGGTGACTCAACTTGCCCGAAGCGTGTAAAAGGTGACTCAAATCGGATATACCGCGTTTTGGCTATTAACACAGTTTATATACTATCAACAACAAAAACATCAGCCGCAGCTACTGTACAACGCCAACGACAAAAAATCGCATCTCCAGTACCTCACAACAATTGAAGTATAATATCAGCCTTCAGCAGTGTCTGCTGCGCACCGGTGAGCCCCAGTGTTGTCGTTTGAGCTGCTGCGCCGGAAATATTATTGACACCTTCGAGGCCGCATGTTGTCTTCGACAACCTAGCAAAAGATGTTGTCTTAGACAACATGTTTTATCGATTCAAAAATTGATTTCCTACGTCATGCTCCAGTCGAGAAAATAAATCTCGCACTTGCTTTTTTCACATTTTTGAGCGGCTTGCCAGCTGAAACTGCCAACTGTGACGAACATTGTTCAACTGTAACGGGGTTACACACGCTGGTTATATTTAATAACCCAGCGCTGCGGAATCCTATTCTCGCAATACATTTAAAGTCTGCTTTGTCAAGCTGCTTTACAATTTGTCACATATACAAGATAGTTATACATTTAGACCAATTAGACAGGCAACAATTTAGAAGTTAGCAGGACCATTCATTTAGAATAGATTTAGCTTTAGTATTAAACATACTAAAACTAGGAAGTTAGCTGTTTGTGCTAGAAGTGCACAAACACCGAACCCAATCATTCAATACACTTTTGGACTTTGCTTCCCAAATACACACTCTTCGCTTCCTCTACGACTGTGTTGCGTAACTCGGGTTCGCCCGGTCACATTGCTCATACAACAAAAATCACAAACTGAGATAGCTTCAATTTTACATATTTCGATGGGCGTTGCTAAATCGCATCTCATGTTGGTGTGTTGGTGTGTTGTCTTACCCGTTCTTTGCTTCAATGATAAACTGGGCGGTTCTCTTCTGAGGCAACAATTCATAACGTCGATTTATCCACAGCACCTAAGATTAAACACAGTAAAACACTTACTCTTTACATCTTACTAAATATATGATAGAGACTCTGTAACGATTAGAAGTTGATGTATATCCCTTGTATTAGACTCTGCATATCGACATTTCGTAGTGAATACAACGGCGGCAGCTAGCCATTTAGTATCAACATTGACACATTTTAAAGTACCATTGTAAGCGCTCTATCTGACATTAACAAGTCCTTACACCATATGAGCTCAAAGTGATTATCATGCAATTCGTAGTTGCCCCTAAGGTACATGTGTAGTCGTGAGCCTTGTTTGTTAACCTCTATCGGATGTTAACTACGCACAGGTTGATTTGCATCAATATCAACGCATTATTTTGCAGCAAAAAAGCAGAATTGCATTGAGATGCACACGATGTAGTATAAAGAAGTCATTTATCATAACTTATTTGTGACCGACACGTGCTTGAACAATGAATCGATTAGCGAAAAACGCGCTGCACGGTATTCATAATAGTATATATTGAACAAAGAACACCTTTCCGTTTGTTTTGAGCTAAACAATATTACTATTCTAATGATATCAGCACTATTAATCTGAAGTCGACAGAGATACGACACATTGAATTTTATATCATATGGTTCCTCTACGTCGACTTGCGAGACTTGGTGCGTTTGCGATTATTAATACTTTGTTTCGTTCAGCCAATTCTTATATCCAAGTTATATAATTTATACAAATTGGTTACGTAAGAGACTCATCAATTTTTAATTACACAAACTATAGTTGGTACAACGTAAACCTAACTCTATAGATTGCTTTCCGGTGCAAAATACTACGTCTAATTTACTTACTACAACTCGCAAGTGTAGAACCCCAACAAATGAAACATTGATAGTTGTTCAAAAATTCGAGCAAATACAATCAATGTGCTCCGTCGGCATCAATTTGCTTAGGCGCGGTTACGTATACACAGCGTTTTGAGCGGCAATGCGACTCATGTCTGTCAACATACGTGTTTAATTTTTATATTCAATACTGCAATGATACCAACATAATACTTTTATTGACATGTATTGTTGTATATAAACCCTCACTACTGCATATATTATCAATGCTATCGCTCTGTTAAGAATAAACAGATACTTGACGCCCAATGACCGTGTATACGTTAGTATGTACTTTCTCTACGTGATTTTAGTACCATTGTCGTTTTTGTCGTCGTACGGCAGAGAAAATCAGCTTCCGTGTTGTTTTCGCTCTTTATTCCAGTGTCTCGTCACATTCAATACAAATTAGATGCATGTATCGCTGATTACACTGGTACTTCTTTGTTACGCTTGAATATGACCTTGAAGTGTAGCGATTTTTCTTTTGAGAACTACAGCAAAATGGAGCATTCTAAAAACACCACGAGAAATCCAATGGTTCGTTGCGTGCGATCATTTATTTACTAGTGGTTTTACCACATTCAACAAACGACAGGTTCATGAAAACTGGTTTTTGTTTCGAAGGGTTTTACGAAAAATTACGGTCACATAAGACCAAAAAAGTGTTTTGGTCAAGTTATACATTGAGCTAATTGCGTATTGCATACGAATCCATTGATACGATTTTCGATTGCAGAAATGGATTATTGACGAAGAACGTAGTTTAATGGTTTTTGAATCAACCAATGAAATTTCGTTATCGCCAAATATTTAGCCAATGAAGTACAGTGTGTGGACCACATTAAGCTCCCCGGTCGTATTCAAACGAAACAGAGAAGTACAGTACAGCGCAATAGTGGGATCACCATTCAACTGGGACGGATTAGCTATAGTACTCGATTACTGTATTTCAATATATACTGAAATGTATTCAGTTAATTTCGCTACAACTTGAGATATTCTACACTACACTGTATTCTGTCAGTCATATTTTGTGTCTATTGTTGCAACAATTGATTCCTCCATCTAAAAACATATTGACAAAGTTCAGCTCAGTAATAACGTTCTGGCTTGAACTTTCTTGAGCAGCAGTTTGACCGTCATCTGCAAAACGCACGCAGCGATCACGATCGGCGACAGCTGGCGCAATGACGACGCTTGCTGCGCCAAGTGGTGGTAGTGTGATCAGCGAACCAGCAGCAGTCACAGCAATGGTCCCAGCGGGGGAGCCGATGCTGCAGCACGAGACACCAGAGCGAGACAGCACGAACAGTAGCGGCAACGATGCCAATGGTGGTGATACACTGCTCATGAATAGTAACACGACAAAACATGACGACGAGAGCGACGACGAGAGCGAGCATGAGAACGCCCACCACGATGACGACAATGAATCGCTCGTGCTGCTTGCCTCGGCACCGCCGTCGGTCGATGGCATGACTGACGCGCAGACTGCGTCGTCCCTACCAGACGACAACGACGGCGACGTCGACAACATCAATAGCGACATGTCCATGGACGTCGCAACACCGCCAACGTCTGCAATCGACGCGACGAATCCGCTCGGCGCAGAGACCGATGGGTTTGGGATGAAAGGCTACTTGAGCATGCGCGACGAAGGGCTGACGTACCATCGCATGAAGCGGTTCTACTGCCGCTGCGCAGGCGTGAACTTTAGTCGCTTTGCGACGCGCGACACTGCGAGTGCGCTCATCACTGCGACATTCAGCGCCGAGATCGACAAAGTCGAGAGCTGGGACGGCAAAGGACTGTGGCACACGTACCGCAACTCGTTCAAGCTCTACTTTACGACCGGCGCGGTGTTCAACGTCGACGCCGACTCGGAGGACGACAAGCGCACGTGGCTCGCGTACATTCGCACGGCGTTGCGTGCAGTTGCGGACGCAAATGCAACGTGGCACGCCCATGCTGCCGAACGACCGGACGGGACGCAGCTGTCGCTCGGCGGCCTTGCGTTCGCCGACAAGAAACACGCGCGGCCGGCGCCGTTCCAGCACGTGCCGATGTGTGCGCACCCGCGCTGTGGCTTGCGATTCGACAGCGCGAAGCGGCAGCACCACTGCCGCAACTGCGGCGGGTCGATGTGCTCGGACCACAGCGCGCGGTTCGCTGCGCTGCGCCACGTCGGACTGCACGACAGCGTCCGGGTCTGCGTCGGGTGCTACCGCGTCCAGCGCCTTGTCGTCTGGCTCGCAATGCTCGTACAGCGCGTGAGCGTCGCGCAGCTCGATGCTGCTGGCAACAGCAGCGTTGGCAGCAGCAATGGCATCAAGAAACCAACCGCGAGTGACGACGACGAGATCGACGCTGTCGTTGCGACGCTCAGTGACGCGGCCATTGGGATCTCGGACGTCATCCAAGTGCTCCATCTCCATCGCCATGGCTGCGACGACGCGTACGCACGTGCAATTGCAAAATTATTGGACCTCGCACCGTCGAACCTCGTGGACTTTGAGTTCTTCTTGCCGCAGCTCTTCCAATTGTGGCTCACGGTCGACTATGCGCGCAATACCGTAAAAGCTGCGCTGCTGTTTCGCGTCGTGTGCGTCGCTGCGCAGCTCCACATTCGATTTGCGACCGCGATTTACTGGCTCACGCGCGCTGCTGTGGACGATGCATGCGGGTGGGGCTTTGGGCAATCGGAACTTCTGGTACCCGACTACCTCTTTCGTAAATTCAGTCTCTGTAAACTCATGATTGTGAATCTCGAGATGCAACTCGCGCCATCGACGCCATCGACAAAGACACACCACTGGCGCTTCCATGCAGATCGCGACGTGCCAGCGACTGAGCACCAGAAGCAGGTCCTCACTGCGCTCTTTGATCGCCTCGACGTGCTCGTGCGGCTGTCGCCACATACACCGCCTGCGAGTCCACTCGGTACGATCTGCGACGCACTCACGATGTCCACCGTGCCGCTCGAGCTTTTGCACTTGCACGCCGGTCGCAACGCGCCACTGGCGATTCCGAGCCGCAGCCTCGACGCTGCGTTCGAGTGGCGCGTGTTTGAGACGCAAGTGGCGTTTGTCGAAGCACTGTGTGACTTGACCGAGCGCCTGCGCCACTGTGCACCGAGTGACCGGAAAGCGGCGCTCCGGCGCGAGCTCGAGACGCTCGCCGTGCCGGACGACGCGTTCAGTCCGATTGGGTCGTGCGACGTCCCACTCCAGCGCCTCTTGACGATCGCACGGAACGAAGGGACGGTGTTTACGACCCGCGCGCGCGCACCGACGCTCGTGTTCTTTGAAGTGGAGGTGTTGACGTTTGCAGCTGGCAGGAGCCACTGGATGCAAGCGGCGACAGTGGCACCAGCGATCGCGCACAATGACAGTGCACGTCCAAGCGACAGTGCCAGCGCGCTTGTGAATGCAGTAAATGCAGCACCAACAACAGCAAGCGGAGCAACTCATGCGAGCATCGCAGTCTCGATGAACGCAATCGAAGTCGCAACGAGCAGCGACATTGGCCAAGCGCTGGAGCTCAAGACGCTGAGTGACGCTGACGGTGCGTTGTCGTCTGCCGTTGCGTCCAAGGCCGACGAAGACAAGCACGCGATCGTGAGTCTGAACGGCAGTCGCGCGAACATGCTCGATGAAGACGAACTGGATCCCGACGAGCTCGAGGAAGCGCGTGACCGCGTCGCGTCGAATCCGCCTGCTGCACTCGCAGCGCCAGCAGCAGCAGGAGCAACCACAGGACCCGCTGCGACAACGAAGGCAGCGAAGCTACGCCGCAAGCGCTCGGGGTCACTCGTGACAACGACGACGAAGTCGCTCGACTCGATCCTCTCGGCTTGCTCCGAGACACTGAGCGGCAGCAACCGACGCCAGCGCTCCGCAAGTCTGAGTGAAGTGCACGAACCACGCGCGTCGTCGGCACATCGGAATGCGCTGTTCAACGACGTCGAGAAGTTTACGCCGGATCAACTGCGTCGCATGGCGCGGAGCTTGGAAGCGAGTATGGTGGCGGACGCACCGGCGTCGCACGGTGTCTTCACGGGCCGCGACGTCGTCACTTGGATGGCGCGGAACGAGCTCGTGTTTGACGAAGCGCACGCGCTCTGGCTCGGCGGCGAGCTCATGGCATCCGGTGCGATCGAACGTGCGCCGTCGTCGACGACAACAGCAGCAGCAGGGAGTAGCGCGGATGCTGCGGCAATGACCGCAACGACGCAGTTCACAGCCGATGCGAGTGTGTTGTACCGCGTGCATCATCGCGAGTCGACGACGACCCTCCATCCCAAGAGCTCACGCGGCAGCACGACTGCGTTCATCGAGACGACGAAGCAGTCGCCAGTTGGCAGCAGTTCGTTCGCGATAGCGTCCCCGTCGTCCTCATTGCAGTCGCAGCAGCGCAAGAGCCATGCAGTCGACTGTAGCAGCACACACAAACGCGACGTTGCTGCTGCTGCGAGCAGCGCACGGTCGTCCCAGGCGTCGTCGCCCACTGCATCGAACGACGAGCTGCTCCAGCGTCAGTCGTCTGCGTACAACGCCGACACGTCCAACGTCTCGACCAGTGGCGACCTGGACGACGACCTGGACGACCAGCAATCGGTGTCGGCAACGCCGTCGCGCACGAGCGGCATAGGCGACAGTGGCGGCAGTCGCAGCAGCAAGGCGTTCATGGAGAAGTTCAAGCCGGACGACGCACTCAGCGCTCTGCAAGCAGTCGAAGACGCGCTTGAGCAGCACGTGTTTGCTGCTTCGAATCCAGACAGCGCGTCGGGCGACGATGGCAGCGTCACGAAGCTCCGAACCGACCTGGCGACGCTGAAAGAACAGGTCGAGATCGTCTACACGTACGTGCGCGACAAGCGGCGACAGCACCTCCTCGCAAAAGAGAGCGCGTTTGGCGAGAGCTTTGATGAGACGCGTGCGCGGCTGCGCGAGGCGTCGCGCCACGTCGGTCAGTTTCCAGCTTCTCCGATCCACTGGGACTGCGTTGCGTTCATTGTCAAGTCGAACGACGACTTGCGGCAGGAAGTGTTGTGTTTACAACTCATCCGACAGGTTCAGGACATTTTCATCAGTGCCGAGCTGCCGCTGCGACTGCTGCCGTATGGGATCATCGCAACGTCCGCGTCGACTGGCATGATCGAGTTTGTGAAGGACGCAACGTCGCTCGATGCGCTCAAGAAACGACGCGGCTACACGACGCTCGCAGCGCATTTTGTCAAAACGTACGGCGACGTCGAGTCGCCTGCGTACAAGACAGCGATGACGAACTTTGTCTCGAGCATGGCGGCGTACTCGCTCGTGTGTTACATCCTGCAGATCAAAGACCGCCACAATGGCAACATCATGCTCGACAGCGACGGGCACGTTGTCCACATTGACTTTGGCTTTATCTTGGGCATTGCACCCGGTGGGCGATTCAGTCTAGAGACAGCGCCGTTCAAGTTGACAGCAGAGATGGTCGATGCAATGGGCGGGACGCAGTCCGAGTACTTCAAGGCGTACGTGATCTTTCTGATCCAGGGCTTCTTGGCACTCCAGCAGCACGCGGATACGCTCCTCCTCATGATTGCGATCATGGCGCAAGAGTCATCGTGTCCGTGCTTTCTGTCGCAGCAGCCACGCGACATTCTGAGTACGACGAAGCGCTTGTTCCAGCTCCAGATGGACCAGCCGCGCGTGATCAAGCACGTCTTGCAACTCGTGCGACGGAGTCACAATAGCTACCGCACGCGCCAATACGACGTGTTCCAGCGCATGACGAATGGCATTTTGCCGTGAGTGTGCAGGTCGCAGGCATCAAGCAGCAGCAGCAGCAGCACGTGTGTTGCGAATCAGGTGAGAAGGAATCGGACGCCCAGAATCAGATGAAAGGGATCAGAAACCAGTCAAACGACAGTTGAAACGAGTTGAAGCGGCGTACGCTCCCTCTCTCTCATTATCATTATCATGTCGTCTCTCGCTCTTGTAGCCACGCTTTACGCGTTGACTTTGCTTGGCCGACCGCGTTTCTTGGGCTGTGTCGCTGGTAGCACCTGACTATTGCTGGCCGTTGTTGGTTGCGATGCTGAGACGGCGGCAGTGGCAAACGGGTTCTTGGCCGATTTTTTCAGCTTCGCGACTGGGATGTTGCCGAGCGAGAAGCGATTCTTCTTCGACAGCGACGACAACAAGACGCTGTTCGTCTCGTGGGCGGCTGGAAATGCGTGATAATGAGCGTATGGGCGTAAAATAAAGTCGTCAGTCGCTTGGCCATGCAGTTTTGTATCGACAAGCTGGTCCTGTTCGATGGACTATAGATATGGAGAGAGAACGTAGACGACGACGTACACTTTTGCGAGAGGTCGGCAAACAGATCCTGCGACGCATCGGTCTCCGTCTCGTCGTCCTCCGGAGCAACGAGCGCGCGCTTCAGAGGCTTCGACAGCTTGGCGCCTGCTTTCGCTGGCTTGGGCGTCACTGGCTTGGGCTTCACCGTGGATGACGAGGACGCAGCACCAGCAGAGGCAGAGGACGAGGTTGGTGTTGTTGTTGCTGTTGACGATGGTTCACTCGACTTTGTCGCAGCGTCTGAGAGGAGGAGGTGGAATAGTATGAACAATAGGGCAGAAACGCGCAAGAGGAGAGAGACAGTAGCGCAAATGATCAGCACGTAGACAACAAGAAACACAATGGATCCAGTTTACACCACGCTGTTCGTCATCCTCCACCATCATAAACAACATCAGCATATCATTGTTCTAGTACGTGCCGGTCAAATCCGCCAGCAGGCTCTGCGAGTAATCGATCGCATCGTCGTCCGACGAGTCATCGCTGTCGGACGTCGCATCGGCGCTCTTCGCAGCAACGACCACAGGTTTCGATTTGACGACCGGCTTGGACTTTGACGACAGTTTCTTCGCGAGCACGGGTTGCGGCGTACTGTCAAAGTCCGAGTCTTCAGACGACGACGACGACTCTTCGACCGTCGTCGACACCGGTGGGACGACAGCTGGTGTTGCCTTGGGCGTCGACGACGCTTTCACTGCTGCTGGCGATGCCGCAACGGTCTTCGCTGGCGACGCCACCGATTTGCCAGATTTGCCGGCTTTCTCGGCTTCAATGCGCTCGCGTGCCGCGGCGAGCGTTGCACTGAACGACGACGTGCGTGGCGTCACAACACTGGCGCTCGGGACTTTTTTGGGCGTTGGCACCTGGTCGTCCGTGCTGCTGTCGTCAGTCACGGGCTTGGGCGCCGGCTCGGCGTCTTTCTTGGCTTTCGTCACTTTCTTCACAACTGGCTTTTCAACTGGCGACGCAGAAGTGACTGCAGCGGCAGCATCAGCGTCCGCCTCTTTCTTCGCCTTTGCTGACATCTTCTTTACGGGTTTCTCGACTGGCGTCGCAGGCGCCTCGGGTGTCTTTGCAGTCGCCGCCACAGCTGCTGCTGCTTCCGCTTCTTTCTTGGCTTTCGCACTGACTTTCTTCACAACTGGCTTCTCGATCGCGACAGGAGACGCTTCCGTTGCCTGTGCTGCTGTTGCAGCTTTTTCTGCGTCTTTCTTGGCTTTTGCGGTAGTTTTCTTCACTGCTGGCGTCTCAACAGCCGTCGATGGCGATGCCGCAGCAGCGGCTTCGGCCTCTTTCTTCGCTTTGGCTGAAATCTTCTTTACTGGCTTCTCTGCTGGCGTCGACGGTGCAGATTCGGTCGTCTTTGCTGCAGCTGCTTCCGCCTCTTTCTTCGCTTTTGCCGTAACCTTCTTCACGGGCTTCTCGACTGGTGTCGATGGTTCAGCGCTTGCAGCAGCGGCCGCTTCAGCCTCTTTCTTTGCCTTCGCTGTAATTTTCTTCACGACCGGTTTCGTCACTGGCGATGATGCGGTAGCTGCAGCAGCTTCTTCAGCGGCTTTTGCCTCACGCAAGGCTTTCGTCGTCGGCTTCTTCACAGCTGTTTCGGTCGACGCTGCTGGGCTGTCGGTCAGTGACGACGGCGCAGCTGCTGCCGATGCTGCTTCCTTTGCTTGCTTCGCGGTCAGCTTCACGGGCTTGTCGGCTTTTGCAACCTTCGCACGCTTCGCAGGCGGCGCGTCGTCGCTCTCTGCTGCTGCGACCGTCTTCTTGGTCTTGCGCACCACGGGCTCTGCTGCTGGCGTTGGTGACGCTGCTGCTGCAGGAACGGGTGTTTCGACAGCGTCCGTTGCAGGTGACGCTGCGGCCTTTGCAGCTGCTGCCAACATCGTCGTCTTGGGTGATTTCGTCACGACGTCTGACGTTGTAGTTGCTGGCACTTTGGCTGCTGCGACAGTCTTTGCTTTCTTCGCTGGTGGTGCAGACGTCGTAGGGCTGTCAGTCGTGCTGCTACTGACTGGCGCTGCGTCCAACGACTTGCGTGGGCGACCGAGCTTGCGCTTGACAGGAGC
>JAADXH010000056.1:0-51025 GCA_023337595.1 Globisporangium camurandrum
CACAAGCTCGAGCTTCGTCTCGACGTTGAATTTGCGCCGCTCCTTGTCGAGCTTCCGCTTCTTCTTTGGCGGCTGCGGCTGCTGCTCCGACGTGGACGTCGCCGACGCGTTCGCGTTCAATGGCTCGGCATCTTTCATGTCGACATCGTTACCTTCTCCCTCGATCGACTTGGCGTAGTTAACTTCGTGGACGTCGTTGTGCTTGTTGTGTTCAACTGTGGTCGACTGCATGGTGACGGTATTGGTGTTGCGTTTTGCGTCGTTGTCAAACTGTTCCTTAGCCGCGGCTTTTGTATTGTGTTTGCAAATGAATGGTCAACTATCATGATGCACCGAGATAATATACTAGTATATATTAGTATATTCTACCAGTTTAGCACACTAAATCAATTCATTATTAGTTTCATTCGTAATGTGACCCAGTTAGCCGTCAACCTGTGCGATTGTTGATTGACTTATTTGCCCACACGAGAAGGGTTTGTGTTGTTTGTTGGTCAAGTATCTGGAGCAAATAAACTGCCAATGTGGACACAAGAAACGATCCCATTTTCGAAAATACTATTCCTACACCTCTGTCCCATGAATAATGTGCATTTGGTGCAATGGTCGTCAACGAAGCACATTGTGATCGATTTAAATGCAGTTCCACCATTGACACCAACGAATGCCCAGCTTTACTGGAGGTAATTGGTACGCGCTAAACCGCAGTCGTTTACGCTAAAAATAACGCGACGATTTGAGAGATAAAATAGAGAGTGGAAGTATAGATTGTGGAACTACAGTATTAATTGTGCCATAAACGATAATATTACAAACGTTACATAAAGAGGAGATTTCCCTTTATCGACTGTGTTGACTGTTTTGCATTGATTTGTCTATTGACGTCACAATTACGTTGCAAAGACAGAGGTATTTGAGGAAAAGTATTCGTTTAATCCAATCAAAACGAATAACTGTGAGTGGCATACGAATGCCAAGTATTATCCTAACCAATCACATCTTCATAATTGAAATACACTTTGTTTCATGGGACAGCGTAGTATTCCTTAGGCAAAAACATGGCCATGTCGTGAACAAAACAACAGTAAAACAGTTATTCAACGACTACTTTATCGCAGCATCATCGCATTAGCAACTATTCTACATAGATTGCAAATTTTGTCTGCAACGCGTCGTTCCAAAATGTATAGAAACATAGAAAGCATATACATATTATTACTTTGCCTCTCTAGTATGACAGTTTCGCATATAAACGATTGTTTTGTCGGTATTCTATATCACATATATTTGGACTACATAATGTTGGCTTCATGGATGTCTTCGTGTCGCCTCATCAAGTTATTGCAATCTACATCGTGCTCGTCGTCAGATCGTTGTTTTTCATTTTCATTACATGCATTTCCATTATAGGCGGCTCGATTCTGCTGTGTATTTCTTTATCTACACTCAATCGAACTCTTGTTACATTCGTTAAGTATTTCCCTAAAAACGTACCAGCACAATTAAAGGCTACTATCAGCTCAGACAGTCACGTTCGCATGCTCAATACTATGACATTGACACTATCAATTGGAGTAGAAGAACGAGTACTGGCTTGCGAAACAGCTTTGCTTTACAGCACAACTATTTTATTATAAATCTCGGAATCTTTAGGCGGTTTATAACTTAATTGCACCGCCTGTATACACATCAAGTGAGTGTCTGCACATGAATGTTTGCAAGTCAAGCTTCATGAATTTGACAACAGAAGCAATGGTAGCATTATAAAGTGGAAGGTTCAATGAACATGCAGCGCGTCTATACTTGCGTCTGCGTGGTACAATGACATTGTGAATCGGGAGCAAGTAGGCTTTCGTCTTTTTGACTATTTCCACTGTTTTTTACGGAGTGGTAAAACCACGAGACTACATTTGTGCTTGTGCCGATTAATAGCTAATTCACCACTTGTGTTAAGAATGCATTGATGTACTCGAAAAATTAAATCGCACATATATTATTTATTATAGCAATTTTACTTGTAGTTCCTACATGGGCAATTGCTACTCAGTAAGAGATGGTCGTCGCAGCATTGGTTAATGTACGGTGTTCTTGTGCCAGTTGATTCCATCCATTCATTTCTTGTTTGTAAGCTATTATGTTCCACAATGTACATATACATTTTGTGTTGTTCATTTTTGTCCCGAATCTTGAACACTTGAACTGTTTTTGAGGCACATTTATGTGTGCTAGAACTGTGACTTGTCTGCATTTCACCGTCTAATGTTAGGTAGAACCCGCTAGACTCAGTACATCATTTACGGCGACTCGTTGTTGCTGTTGTTTCCTAAGGCAAGCTATTTCATTGTTATTTGGATGCACTAAGTATATTCCCTTCGCATATGATTTTGGGATCATCAGTAGTTTTTCGCTACTCAAACGTGTACCTTACAACACCTTCAACATACAGTTCATGTGTGTTGTCACGTCACTTCATATTTGACGAGCTCGTGTTATTGCAGAGCATTTTAGCTGAGCGACGACGCCTGCCGGCTTTCCAGTTAATACACAATAGTTCGATCTCGTGCCTTGCGCACGGTTTGATGCCAGATAGTAAAAATTTATCACAACGTAATTTCAAGCACGACTCACACTGTAGCGGCATGGGTTGCACAAAAAGAATAATTAGAACGCATATCTATTACGTAGATAAACGCGATTGTATTGTTGTTGTTACATGTCGATTTTTCGTTTGCATCATTTCGTACTCACATTTGTAAGTTCTCGGAGGCATACATATTGATTCGCAGAACACATGAGGTATACATTTGTATTATGCGCTGACGACACATAATATGTCGAAAAGTGTACTGCGCAGGTAAACAATCTATATGATATGAACACTTTACCATGCGTTGGTAACTAAACTTACGATATGAAGGGTGTATGGTGTACTGCTCAAGATTATATAATTTACGCGGCTTCGTTTATGCGCGCAGCATTACGAGTATGTGCTATTCAAATGTTTTGTTTGCGTCTCGCACACTGTAAGTCAGGTCATGAGAGTTTCCAACGCTGGTCAAGAGTTATACCGCTTTCCGTTTTTGTGTTTGGCTTGACGAAGTACCCAACATGAATACTTTCATTACATGTATCAGCGTTTTTGTGGTGAAATATTTCTAAATTTGGTAAATCAAATAAAATGCAAATTCCGATATTCTATACACCACTTCGAAATAGAAATTGAGACATATACATTTATTTGTTGTCGTATCAACATATCCACCTCCTGAAGAATACAATTGCAGATGCTAGGTCGGCCGGTCATTAGTCGTGTTGTCGTACAATTAGCGGCCAATGAAATCGCAGCATTGCATCTCCAACTCCAGACTGGAGACGTAGAAACCAGGCCGTTATATAGGCGATCGTGAAGAGATGCTCCGCCCCTATCGAGGTATACTTTTCCCAAAAGAACTTTACATACCGCCATTGTTATGAAAGCAATTTCGTAATAGTTAACTGGATTTGCAACATTTAGCAAAAAACATCGATTTGATTGGCATTACTTTCACTAATCGTCACATATCATATAGAATGGTCAGCGATTGGTTGATATAAACGAAATCGAGTAATACCTGTCTCCGTTTTAGAATTTTGTCTTCGTGAAACACTCCAACAATGTCACAATTTCATACAACAAAATTTTGTTTGATAAAATACTGATGTAAAACTTCGCATTGACAGAGAACACAAAAAAGTGTGCTCGTCCCAAACACCATTCAAATTATATATTGGAGAACAATCCATTCACACGGACCTAACGGCGATAAGCTAATAGCCAATTACAACTCAGCGATGATCCGGCAGTTTCAAGCGTATCACAAACTCAGACAGCGACGTTGAGATACCTGCGCAAATGTTAAACGTGTACGCGAGTACGCGACAATGAGAGACAGCCGCCACAACAACTACGGACAAGAGTGCAAAGGTAATTTCATAAGCTAGAACATATGCACAGGACTAATGATACGCTAGATCCATGATAGTTTTTGGCGTGCATCGCAGCAGTTGCTTAAAGAGTATTTCATTGCGTGGACGACGCAATACAAAGACATAAGCACTGGCATATAGCGCAAGTTTGCAAAAACGTGTCCTTTGTTCAATCAAAATGTTGTGTAATACACTATGTAGTAATTGGCTTAGGTCACAGACTAAAATACATAGGCCACGGTTCAGCTCCGACAATTTGGAAACTGAAGTTAATAGCACTGTTACATTCATGTTTAGTATAGTGTGTATGCAGCCAATCACAGTCTTAATACGCAAACGCTTGATACAGACCCGGAACAATTGATATGGCAAACGAAAAGACGAGACTCACTTTTATAGCTATTGAGAAGAAATTCAACGATACCAAAGAAGTCACGGAGCGATTCGAGTAAAAGTCGTGATTGAGCCTGTATAGCCAACGTGTAATGAGGTCAACTGACTTGACCCATTACATAGACTTAATAACATTTAGATATTAAAAATTAGTTAGAAAGTAGATTTGTTGTTTAGATAGTAGTCATACGTTAGATAATGTCGACTTCATCAATGAGTAGAGGAAGCTAGCGGAACTAGTTCCACGTAGGGTATTAGTGAGATGCTGACGTGTGGGCATCTCCCTTGCTTATGTCACTAGCTAGTCAGAGTGACAGCTAGTTTGAGTTGTTGCTGGCAATCTGCCAGCAACCGCACATGCAAGTAAGTAAACAGTTTAAGAATCACCACTCTCATCACAAGTCTGTTGAGCCGCTTACGCTATTGAGGGAACTGTTTATTTCCACATGTCACGCTCTTGCTTCTACCTAAAGCAAGACGCTTCATCGCACAAGGTGCTGTGTAAGTTCCCGTTACACAACGACATGCAACTTTGGCATACCAATACGTCTTCACCGTACCGTTTACGTCGTTTTTTCAACAAAGGACGATTGCACTAAAGCGAAGTATTGAAGCATTGTACAACTGTCCGTACATATTTCTTGACTCGGTGAAATGCCAGAAGATGTATATTACCGATTTATATTTGGTAAAGAACTGTATAACATTTCGTAAGAAGTATCACATCGAACGAATGAATGAATTGATGTTTCATATTTAGTTTATGTCTCGACATAAATAATATGCTACTTCTAAAATATAATTCAATGCTAGTTCGAGGATTTGTTTCTGGACGTGTTTTGTTAGATATCAACTATATCCAATTACAACTCTGTCTACGGCGCTCGCTAAAGCGTTGTTTTCTGCTCTTACATCTACAGACCCGAACGTTTAAAAAAACATGTGCGGTTCTTCACTTGTATGAGAGTTCTGGCAACCATGGTGGAGATAATGCCTCAAATTTGTCGATAATTCATGCAATGTTGCATAACTGAAAACTCAGTTGTCGTGTTTGTACATGCAACTGGTCAATGACTCTGATCATACACCTTCACGCTATAGCACTCCTTGAACGAAGTTGTGCGTTGTAAGAGTGCACTAATAGGAAGGTTAGTGTTAAATTACCGGGCCATCTAGGTACACCAATCGGGTAGGGTCTATATATTGGTATATGCTACCGTCCACGTATCGGCGTCCACGTATCGTCCACTTTCAAGCCACGTATTGACCACGGATCGAGATTTCAAAAATGCGAGCAAAATACATGAAACGTGATTATATACTTTTGATTGCGTTTGAATATAGTGGTTGACACGATCTGCACAATATCCCCTCGTCATTCTTCGATACAGCTCTTCACACATACTTGGTACGTCCATACAGCGTTTTGCGTGCGAGCATTCTGCCTGCTTGTGCGTGTAGATACGTGCCGCTGTGTGGAATATGTGCCTGGTCTACCTAACTATGTGCGTGTACATACATATACGGAAACATAAGAGTGCGGGTTGTTTGCGTGCGTGTGGAGCGCACACATGTGACGCACAGACGAACGATCTTCTCGGGTTGCTTAACCCGCTTAGGGTATCACGCCAAACCGGAGTGACCACCCTAAGAAACTCGTGCCAACTGGTGGAGCTGGCTCGTAAATATGCGTGCGGACTGTGGACTGCCTTGTCATCCGATTTGCATACGTGTGCGCATGTTGTGCATGTTCGATCGTTGATGCGCGTCTGGTGTTGCTGCTGTGCGTCTATTTTTGAGTGTATGTGCTATGTGTTGGATGAATCGTGTGCGCATGGACTCAAACGTGGACGATAGGCGAGCGTTACGTAGTCGATACTTGGACTGCGGCCGACAGCGCGTTCGAGAGCCTGCTAAAGGTCTGTGCGGTTGGCGAGCGCAACATGCGTGCGAGTGATGCGATTCCCCTTCAACGTACGCAGCACTCGAATCAACTTGGTGCGTGCTGAATATTTTACATGTCGATATGGACATATTCTGAACAATAACTTGACAATATCAACACAGGTTTGTAAAACTCGTTTACAACGCGCAGGCCGAGTGCAGTGACAAAGATTTTTCGAAATATATATTTATCGTTGTGTGTTCGTAGGAACCTATGAGTGATTTTATGAATGGCCATGCGAGTGGGTAAGTGCGTTAATGTCATGTGTGATAGAAAGTGAAGATGCTGGTGATCGTGACGGTACTGTTAAGTATCCATTCACAAAAAGGCCGCGAATGGTATGTGTGTCATATATAAGGCATAGCATCAGTTTGTGTGATGCTGTTTATTTATAGCGACCTTAAAGCTCAAGCGTTTGTACACACCCAAGTCACAAGGACTTTTGAAATGACACACATAATCGTGTGTTCGTAGGAACCTATGAGTGATTGCATGAGTGACCATGCGAGTGAGTGTGTGTTAATGCGTTGTGTGGTAGTGAGTGAGGATGTCGGTATGTTAGTGAGCCAGTGGGGGTGTAAGTATCACGCGATGCATTGGTAGCTAACTAACAATGTCAAAGATATCGGCTCACCCATCTACGTGTCTTGGCTTACTTACGCGTATTTGAATTTCTCAAAATTGAACGTCTACGTATTGTCCACGTTGTATTTCATTGATACGTGGGCAATACGCAGGCACACCCAACTCGCTGCTAAGTGTCGCATGCACGTTTTGACCACGTGTTTGACTCCAATAAATGGATGAAAAGTGGACGACATTCACAAAAATATGTGTGGCTGTCAGAAGCCCACGCTCGGGTGGTGTCTAAACGATAACTTTGCTCCTTGGACGATGCGTGGTCATTTCGTGGATATTACGTGGATAATACGTTGACGGAGCGAGTGTACATGCAATCTATTTCGTGTTTGGTGTGAACCACCCAAAATGAAATAAAATTCATCAAACATGGTGCAAAACATATCAAACACGGTGTGGTGCACATCAAACTTAGTGTGGTGCACTCCATTTTTGGTGTGGTGTACGTGAAAGTGGCATATAATTCAGGGCGGAAAAGTGCACAATAACTCGCCGAAACAGCACTCTTTCATAATCGTTAACGCACTTTTAAAATGTGGACAAAACGTGGACGGTGTGTGGTGTGTTCCCGTCTCAGATACGTGGATGCTCGCTGTATGAATTGTCAGGAACTGTTTATACTGTACTACTTTTAATTACCGGTTTGGGTGATAGCACAATATGAGCGTGATACTGTCGTGTGTACTTAACAAATGGTGAGCGTAGTGCTGATTACTTAGTGTGTGAGGTCAATTTGCTGCTTACTTTAGGATCAGGTGCTCACGAAAACAACTGCAAACCAATCACAACTCAGACAGCGACGTGCACTCGAATTGGTCAATCATAATTCTGACAGCGACGTTCCGGGAGGGGGATCAATTGCACATGAGGAAGGGCGAGACCTTGCGGCGTCGTCGGTATTGATGTGCGGCATGCAGAGCTTGTGCTCGTGACTGTCGCGCATTGCTATGGGTAGGTCAGCCCTCCTAGCACACGCACTCGCGGCATGCACAACCAGTCAAACTGCCACGTCAACAAACTCGACATGTCGGCATGATTCGCACGAGGTTTTGGTACGTGTCGTCACGCGCAAGCACAAGCAACTTCAAAGCTGAAGCGCGTGTTCATCGATCCTCGCATCTGGATCCACTTTTGCTTTTGCTCCAGAGCGCGCACCTTCCAAGCGTCCCTCTCGACCATTCGCTTCACTCTCCCCTCCACTCTCCCCCTCCTCCTCCATTACAATGGCGGCGTTCCCAATTGACAGCGCGACGCTCGGGTTCCCACGCATGGGGCCGAACCGGGAGCTCAAGTTTGCGCTCGAGAAGTTTTGGCGCAACAAGCTCAGTGAGCAGGAGCTCTACGCGGTTGCGCACGCCGTCGAGGAAGCGAACTGGCGCAAGCAGGTTGACGCGGGCGTGAACCGCGTCGCCGTCGGCTTGTTCTCGCTGTACGACCACGTTTTGGACTGGACGTACTACCTCGGTGCAGCCCCCGAGCGCTTTGCACCGGTCGCCCCTGGCCTGACGCAGTACTTTGCAATGGCGCGTGGCGTCGACGGGATCCCGGCGCTCGACATGACGAAGTGGTTTGACTCGAACTACCACTACGAAGTCCCGGAGCTGAACGCCAAGACGTCGCCAAAAGCGAACTTTGCAACGTACCTCGCAACGATCAAGCGTGCGCTGACGGTCGTTGGCCCGAACAAGACGGTCCCGGTCCTCCTTGGTCCACTCACGTACGTGAGCTTGGCGAAGCTCGACGGTGTGGAGTTTGACGCGATCCTGGCAAAGCTTCTGCCGCTGTACACGCAGTTGCTTGCGGACCTCGCAGCGCTCGGGATCCGGGAAGTCCAGGTCCACGAACCGTCGCTCGTTGCGGCCGGTGCGGACAAACTCGTTGCGTTCTTGCCGACGGTCTATGGCTCGAAGTCGCACACGGGTGCGTTGGAACACGCTGACGTCGCGTTGAACCTCGTGACGTACTTTGAAGAGATCCAGCACGACGTGTACGAGTGGTTTACGACGTCGAACGTCGCTGCGCTGTCGCTCGACTTTACGCGCGGCGACAATTTGGCAGTGCTCCAGAAGTTTGGGTTCCCTGACAACAAGCGCCTCGGTGCTGGCGTCATTGACGGCCGATCGGTGTGGAAGTTCAACCCAGACGAGACGGTCGCAGTCCTCGACGCGATCAAGGAGGTGCTGACGGCATCGACGAACGTTGCACTGACGGTCCAGACGAGCTCGTCGCTCCAGCACGTGCCGTACACGACCGAGTGCGAACAGGCGCTGAACGGCGGCGAGACCGACGGGCTCTTGGGCGTCCTCTCGTTTGCGTACGAGAAGCTCGCGGAGCTCGAGGTCGTCAAGCGCATCGCGACGGACGGCGCTGCAGCGGCGCACGCTGCGGTGGAAGATGCGAAGAAGCACTGGGCAAACTACTACGAGAAGAACCCCGCGAAGGCTGCAGTCCAGACGCGTCTGGCGGCCGTGACCGACGTGGATTTCAACCGCCCGTCGCCGTTTGCTGCACGTCGGCCGTCGCAGCTCAAGGGTTTGCCGATCTTGCCGACGACGACGATCGGGTCGTTCCCACAGACGCCGCAGATCCGCGCATTGCGGCGAAAGCTCAAGGCTGGTGAGATTACGCTCGCGCACTACGAAGCAAAGATCGACGAGCAAATTGCGTTCAACATTGGCGTCCAAGAAGCGCTCGGGCTGGACATTTTGGTCCACGGTGAGCCAGAACGTACGGACATGGTCGAGTACTTTGCCGAGAAGCTCGACGGGTTCGCATTCACGCAGAACGGGTGGGTCCAGAGCTACGGCTCGCGGTGTGTGCGTCCACCTGTGATCTTCGCAGACCTCGTGCGGCCACGGGACATGACGGTCCGCGAATTCATCGTTGCGCAGTCGTTCACGTTGAAACCCGTCAAGGGCATGCTCACGGGCCCTGTCACGATCCTCAACTGGTCCTTCCCACGGAAGGACATCTCGCGCAAACAGCAGGCGTTCCAACTCGCACTGTGTTTGCGCGATGAAGTCGCGGATTTGGAAGCTGCCAAGTGCGTCGTGATCCAAGTCGACGAACCAGCACTGCGCGAAGGCATGCCACTCAAGCTTGCAAAGAAGGACGAGTACTTGACGTGGGCGGTCCAGGCGTTCCGCCTCTCGACGGGCGTTGCGAAGAACGAGACGTCGATCCACACGCACATGTGCTACTGTGAGTTCAGTGACTGCATGCACGCGATCGCGGACATTGACGCGGACGTGAATTCGATCGAGAACGCGCGGTCGGACGACGAGACGATCCGGTCGTTCAAGGCGATTGGGTATGCGCGTGACTTGGGGCCTGGGACGTACGACATTCACTCGCCAGTCGTGCCACCGAAGGACCAGATCGTGCAGAAACTCAAGAGTTTCTTGGCGCTGTTGCCGGCGTCGCAGGTCGTCGTGAACCCGGATTGTGGCCTGAAGACCCGCAAGTGGCCCGAGACGATCGCTGCGCTGCGCAACATGGTCGACGCGACGCGCGAAGTGCGTGCGACGCTGTAGGTGGTTGTCGTGGTAGAAACAGAAGCGGCGTGTGGGACGATGATGATGGAAGAACGAAGAAGAAGGAGGAAGGAGAAGAAGAGCGAGAAGGACGCAACACGCGTGGTGTGAAAGAAGCCAAGCGATTGTTGTCGTAGACGAACGCGCTGTCGACGCTGCGGTCGCGCTCGCTCGCGTGCCCATTTGATGAGGCAAGTGGACATGCGAGAGAGAGAGCGACTGCATGCGTTGGTGGCCCGCTCCCACGCTGTAGAAAACAACACTTTGGAGGAGGAAGTGTATGTCTGTAGAGCGTGTCGATCTCGTGCCGAGGACCACGTAGCAGGTGGTTCACTCGCCACGATCGGAAACGATAACAAACAAACAACACGAATGACGCTTCTCGTACTGCTACAAATGGTTTTGTACTTCTCTCTCTCTCTCTGTCTGTCTATCTCTCTCTGTTTCTCTGTCTCTGTTTCTCTTTTTCTCTCTCACACACTTTGAACAGTTCTCAATAGATGATGACGATGCGAATGTACTGTGCGCATTGGTTCTCTATCATAAATGGGCAGGTTCTCTCTCTCTCTCTCTCACACACACTCGTACGCTCTTTCTCTATATATCTATCTCCTCTCTCACTCGTACGCTCTTTCTCTATATATCTATCTCGCGCTCTCTCACTCTCTCTCTCTCTCTCTCTCTCTCTTCACATCTCTCTCTACAGCTCGACGTCCGTACTCTGGACGTAGCTCCGTCGATCCTTCGCGGCACAAATGAGCGCCCGCCACGCACGGCTCTGTTCGAGCAAGTGCGAGTTCCCAACGATCCACAAGCTGCACTTGGCGCGCGTGATCGCAACGTTCATGCGACGCTCGTCGGCCCAGAACGCATCGAGTGGCTTGGTATTTTTGGTGCTATTGCTATTGCTGTTGTTGCGTTGCTTGTTGTAATGGTTGCTGCTCGTGCGCACACACGAGTAGATGATGATCTCTTTCTCGCGGCCTTGGAAACCATCGACCGTATTGACTTCAATCTCCAGTGGTGTGGCGCTTTCAACCTTTGTGAGCGCAGCGCTCAGTTCATAGATCTGCTGTTTGTACGGCGCAATGATCCCGATCTTCTTGCGCCACTCGAGCGTCGAAAATTGCGTCACGAGCGATCGCACGAGGAGCACGACAAAGTCGACTTCCGTCAAATTACGAAGCGACTTGGACCCATCGACTTGGCTCTGCGCGCCACGCAGGACGTCAAAGAACACAAACGGTTGAAATAACCTATGCGTGTGGTATGACCGCGTCGTAAACGTCCGGAGCGCAGCGTCCTGGACGAGCTTGCCGTTGTAAAAGTGCCACGACGGGAACGCAGCAATGTCCGGGTGCATCCGATACTGGCGCGTGAGCAGAAACACGCGCGACCCATTTTCAACAAAGCGCTGGAAGAGACTCCGGTCGTACCCGACGTCGAGCAAACGTTTGGAAATCACAGTCGCTGGGAGCTGCTGGTGGTCGCCCACGAGCACGATCCGTCGCGGTCGGAACTTGAATGGAATCAAGCAACTGGCTTCCGTCGCCTGTGCGGCTTCGTCGATCACGAGGGCGTCAAATTCGTGCCCAAAGTCACACATTGCAACGGACCCGGCGCCACTGAGCGTACAGAACACGACCTGTGCGTGCTGGAGGATGCTCTGGCGTGCGATCCGTGCACTCGGGAACGATGCGCGGTGCTTCGCGACGAGGTTTTCGAGCAAGATCGCTTCGACTTCCTTTGCGTACTTGCGCCACTTGGTCTTGTGGCTGCCGCTCTTCTTCTTATTGTCAGACCCAGTGCCGGTGGCCGACTGCTGCTGGAGCTGGAGACTCTCGGGGCGACCGACGCGGACGATCCGCGGGGTGTACGAACAGCCTTTCGTTGCGTCAAACACGCCGTCGCGCAGCAACCGGACGATCAGTTCATCGACTGCAGCGTTGCTTGGTGCGGCGACGAGGATCCGGATCGTCGACTCAGCGACCGTCCGCTGCGGTTCTGTTGATGGTGTAGACGCATTGCTGTTGCTTTTCTTGAGCGACGCGCCGATGCGAATGCGCGTCGATGCAGTCGGTTTGCCGCCCGCGCCACTGAGCGCAGCGCCATCGAGCAGTGCGCTGAGGACACCGAGGATTGTCTTTGTCTTGCCCGTCCCAGGCTGTTTGTGCGTAGAAGAGGAGGAAGAAGAGGCAGGAAGAGACAGCAGTGTCAGCGACAAGTTCAACCAGCATACCGACAACAAAACGATTAAAACGCACGGGGCCTTGGATGATCACGTGCTGCTCGTCGCCAATGCAGCCGAGGATCGCATCGAGCTGCGACGCGTTGTACGTCTTCTCAAGCTCCGTGCGCAGCGCTGGCGCCAGTCGGTTCGTCTTCGCAGCAGTCGCTTTAACGCTCGTCTTGGTCGTCTTAATCGCTGCTTTCACCTTTGCGTTTGCGTTTGCGTTGCTGCTCAGCTTCCCATCCAGTAGCGACTGTTTGATACTCGGTGAAAAGAACGCAACCGACTGGATCGCTTGGAACTCCCGAGCGCTCGTTGTGAGGTTGTGAACGGGCGACAGGCGCCACGACCAGTTGGAGGCTGAGTGCTGCTGGTTCGCTAGACACATCTCGGTGAGGACGCTAAAGTTTTCTTTCGCATGTGCATGATCGCGCGCGGCGTGCGTTCGGATCAACACGCACACGAGGTCGTCGCTCTCGCGGCGGCTGTTGTTGTTGCTATTGCTGCTGCTGTTGTTTCGATTACCAACTCGATCGGTGTCGCTACTGAGTGCGACGACCGAGTTACAGAGCACGACGCCGTAGACGACGAGGTCGTAGCTCTTCCACTGCGGCGACCGCAGCAACACGAGATCGCCACTCGACAAATCACTCGCATTAGCAGCACCAGACGACGCCGATGCGCGACTATTGCCTCTATGGCCTCGATTCCCAATCGCTTGGAACGCCAAGATAAAGTCATTGGCACCGGTCGTCGTGCCACTGAAGCCACTCTCCGAGAAGATCGCACTTGAACTCAATGGCACGTGGCTGCCATTGAAAGCCTGTTGGAGCTGGCCATTGCTGCGGCCACAGGGCGAGACGGACGTGAGGCACAGACGCTGGCTGCTCCGATCGTTCAATCGCATCGACGATTGCTGCTGTTCAGCATTTCGGAGCGACGCTGCGAGTTCCTGCATGATCGCGTCGGTCTGGACGCCCATGTACGTCTTAAGGGTTGCATACGTTGGTGGGAGTTTGCTGTTGTGGCTGCTGCTGTTGCGATAGCGCTGCAGAAACGTCTCGTACTGTGGCAACAGTTCGATCCGACGGGGCGACAGGTCGAGCACAAACTCGTAGAACGCATCGAGCGCTGGCCACAGCAACGTGCTCTTGATCGTGCTGTTTAATGAGGTTGTTGTGGCGCTGCTGATGTTTGTGCGCTGGTGCTTGGAGCGCACAGGCACGGCAGCAGCTGCTATGATTGCGCTCGCAGCGTCGGATCGCTCCGAGCTGCTGCTGCGGCTGCGCTTCAGCGCTTTGGACTTCGTTCTCTTCTTCAGGGTCAAACCGAGTGGCGGCTGCTCCGTTGCTGGCGCCGATGCGCGTAACGAGAACGTCGCATCACGCGACGCAGACGTCAGCGGCGCAAAGCGCTTTGGTTTGTGGCTGCTTGCGTCGCTTGCCGCTGCTTTCAGTGCTGCCTCCAGCGCATTCGCAACGCCGCCACTGGCTGTTGCATCGTCACTCTCACTCTCACTCTCACTCTCATCTTCCTCCTTATGCTCCGACTCGGTCTCCGTGGACGACAGCTCCGCGACGCGCAATCGTGCACGCGCAACCGAGACGAACGGCACGAAACAATCCGTCTCGTGGTCGCTCCCAGCGATCGACTCGTCCATTCGTTCGTCCTGTTGCGCGTCGCTCTTCTTCTCGCCTACGTCATCGTCGTCGTCGTCATCGTCCATGTCGTCGTTCTCGCTCTCCTTGTCGTGCACTTTGTACTGATCCAAGTGCCCACGATCGATCGTCGATGTGCGTACGATTGTTGCTGCCGCTTCGTCAGCTTCTAGCTCACTACCGTCGTCTTTTTGCGTCGCTTGATTCGATGCAGGCGCTTCGTCGCCGTCTGGTTCGACTTCGTCTTGCGACGACTGCGTCTGTGTATCGTTGCTGATCGTAGCGTCGTCCGTAGCAGCAGCAGCACTCGCGTGCGCCTGTAGCGACGCGTCGACAGCATCCAGTGGCTCGTCCTTGATCGCGTCAACGTCGCCGTTTGCTGCTGGTTGCTGCTGTTCCATGCTGTTGCTCGCTGCTTCTATGGGTTCGAAAGCATCTGGAACGACTGGCAATGGCGCACTGGCAGCAGCTGCTTGGAGCCGTTCGTTCGATTGGCGCAAGTGTTCGTTTTCGCGCTGCAACCGTTCAAACGCACGCAAGACAGCGTCTGGCGCCATTGCAGCAGCTGCTTGGGACGTCGAGAGGTACGTCGTCGTTGCCGTTGTCATTGTCGTCGCCTGTTGTGCTGGTGCGAGTGGCGGTTCGCTCTTGATTGCTGCAGAGACCGCAGGTTCATTCTTGATCGCCCGTGACAGTGGCGGATACGGCGATGGCGTTGCATGGCCGACGACGACTGGAGGACGTGGCGGCTGCTGCTGCTGCGATGGCGGTGCGAGCGACCGTTCGACTTGATCGAGTGCCGCGAGGAACGCCATGTCGTCCGCTGCGTCGTTGTCGCTTGTAAACTCGCTCTTGATCGGATCGATTGCTGTTGCTGTTGCTGCTGCTGCTACAACTGTGGAGGAGGAGGAGGAGGAGGAGGTGACTACAGTGGATGATGGTGTAGGTGGTTGTGGGTGTGGAGGCGCTGCTACGTGCGGTTGCTGCGGCTGTTGTACTGGTGCTGAGGTGATATTGAAGACGGCTGCTGGGACTGCTTGGCTGCTGTTGCTGCTGGCAGCAGTAAAATTGTCGCCGTTTGTACGATGGAGCGACTGGATCCGCTGTTCGATACGCTCCTGCTGCTCGCGCATCAACGCAGCACGAATGTCAGCGATCGTCGGTTTGGGACTGCGGCTGGTTGGTGGTTTTGCTGTACGAGGCTTTGCTGCTGCTGTTGTTGTTGTTGTGGATGTTGCTGCTGTCGTCACGGTATTTGCAGGTGTCGTGGTGGTGGAGGGCGTCGTTCCTGTTGTCTGTGTGAATCGCACGCGCTTCACTGGCGGTACATTCGTAGCAACAGCTGCAACACCATTGGGTGCTGCAACTGTGCTATGGTCGATCTCGCCGGGACTATCACGCGCGCTCTTACTACGTCCTGCTTTTGTCTTACCGCTGCCCGAAAGACGACGACGAAGCTCGCGCATGCCGACTTCAACGCTCACGAACTCGCTCTCGTCGCGCGCGGCGCTTATGCGCTTCGCGCCTTTCTTCTTGAGCGTGAGCGCTGGCGCAGTCGATGAGGCCAGGGCACCGCTGTCGGCTACGTCGCGCGGCCCATGCTGATCCATTCACGTTGTTTGTTGCTGTTGCTGCTACTAATTGACACACTGATTGGCGTCCAAACAACAAGTGCAAGAACGTCCTGCAGTTTTTAATCAAGTCATTTCTAAGTACGTGGTTTACTGATTGATTATATAAAAATCATTTCTAACTGGTTGATAGCCTACAATAGGAGTAAAGAAGTAGTGGTGAAAGTGTAGGTTATCACTAATTTAGCTCACCACGTAAAGGAAATCACACCAAACGTACCGCAGTGAGCGTAAACACATACATGCAGATACTCAGGGTTGTGGTCGTGTTTGCTAAGTACGACATCAAGCTGCGTAGAGAGCGGCGGCACGGGAAGATCAGCACTTTGCGTACGCCCGCGCTCGAGCGTTGTGTGTTACGCAGACGCTCGATCGTCTTCGCGAGCGCGGCGCGGCTTATGTTGAGGTCGCGCGCAACCGACGAGATCGTTCGCATGTTGATCATTACGAGGTACACGCCGTGCATACATTGCTCGACAGTAAAGAATTCAGGAGTGTTTTTTGAAAATATAGAGCAGAATGCATCAAATATTTGGTGCATGTGCTGTCAAAATTTCCAAGTCATTGGACTTTTGGTTGTCGCACTTTTGCCTCCTTAACGAGCCATTTTCTATTGTAAGGTAATCGCACTCGTACAGATTGGGGGTCATCTGAAAAGTGCGACAACCTAACAATAGAAAATGGCTCGCGAAGGAGGCAAAAGTGCGACAACTTGGTTATGTCACTATCGAGCAACATCGCGATTTCTCCGATCTGACAAAAAGCGTTTAACTTTATGAAAGCAGTCATCCTCGGAATGCATTTTGCCTCGTGGAACACATACTTCTTGTATTGCATACTCATACCGGCGAGGAGCCGCTAAAACAGCCACACAAAATATATATTTTAATGTTGTATTTTTATGGCGGATATGATGTTTGAGAGCCATGTCCCTACCAAACCGTTAGCATCGCTTTGCTATCCCCACCTGTCCCCACGATAGACCGTGTGCATGCGGATGAAACATCCTGCACATCAAGCACTTGCTCTACGCTGCTCCATGAGTCTACTACCATAGCGATCAACGATGACAACGACAAAACTCAAACGCTACGTCCTACATTCTACATTCTACTACGACGACGATTGGTTCCTACGTCCTACTGACCTACAACCTGCGCAACCAACCCACCTCACGCTCTCTCATTTACTCTTATATCACTCATGTGTAAAAGCCAAATGCACTTGCGCTCTGCTCGCCTTGACTCACGTCATCGAGGAACCCGAGGATCACAGGCAATAGACCGCTGGCGTCGACCGTCGGGCGATTCTTCGGGCCACGCAAGTACGCGTAAAAGTGGTTCATGCACTGTCGTGCGTACTCGCTGTCGCTTGTGCGGATCTGCGCATAGATGTCGGCAAACGACGGAAACAAGCTCATGATGAGCAGCATCTCGCCTTCCTCTGCGTCGTCACTCTCGACGACGTCGAGCATCTTGGTGACAAACTCGCCTGCACAGCGCTCGAGACCTGCTTGCATGTCGCATTTGTTCCGACCCGACAGAGCGTCAGCCAATGAGACGGACTACAGGAGCGAAGCAGACGTTTGGCGCACCCAAGATGCCGTCGCGCTTGACTTTTTGTGCGTCAAACAGCGCGTGTTTGTTCGTCTTGGCTGCCCAGACGCTCTTGAGCTTCAAGTTTGCAGCAGTTGCCTGTCGCGAGTCAACAACAACAACACGATGTTTAGTAGCTGCGATTTGTAGTATCCACGTCAGACACAAACGACAACAGACGCACGTTGCGGTCGATCTGCTGTAGATCGGCTTCAGAGAACGGAATGCGCGTCTCTGGCTCTGAAAAGTCCCCAGTTGCGAGAATGTACTGCACGAGCGACTCGATGTTGTAGACAACGGCCGATCCGTTCGTCCGGATGAACGTAAACTGCATAGATTGAGAATATAGACAGCAAAGAGTAGAATGTCAACAACGTGTGTGGCTCCTAGAGTCAAACGACTGGACGTTTGTATCGGACGACGCACCGTGTGGGGACCCAATGGGCACAGCATGATCGGATCAAGTGCGTCTGCCGACGTTGTCGCTGCTGCTGCTTTGCGCTGTCGTTTGGTAGACTTTTGTGCCTTGAACGTGCTGCCAGGAGCAGTAGCTGAACGAACGTCTGCGTCAGTGTCGGTGTCGTCGGTCGCTGTTCGCGTGCGCTTTTGCGTCGACAAGCGCAGGCTCGAGCGCGTTGGAGGAAGAACATGCGCGCGAGACGTTACAAGCGCAGCAGCTTGTGCATCGAGTGAGCTCGCAGGCGTAGTAGACTTCGCGGTGGTGCTTGTACCAGCTACAGAAGCGGCTGGCACAGTCGCGCAGTCACGTCGCTCGTTGCGGGTCTTTGCAGCATCGACTGCAGCAGTTGACGGTGCAGCCGGTGTGCGACCAGCTGTAGTCACTGAGGTCGCTACCGCCATCAACGAGAGCAGCGGTGCGCCTGTCCCGCCGCCGTACTTGGACTGCAACAACGCAAACAGCTCGGGCTTGGACAAGTGCATGTAGTACTTTAACCCACGTTCGTGCGCGAGCACGCGCAGCTCGCGCATGGACGGCGATAATCGAGTCTCCATTGCGAGTGAATGTGACTGTGTGTTTCTATGCGGTCTGTGCGTGCAGCGTACGTGTTCGAGTGATGCGCGTACAAAGTACGTCAGGTAATGCAAGAGCGTACGTTGACGCCGACTGCGGTCCGAGATGCCTGCGGATGGTTGATTGCTTGACGATCCGGCGGCGGCGGTGAGCAGCGATGATAAGCGTGCGTACGCGTGCAAAAGGGGGATGCTGCTCGTTGCGGAGAATGTGGCGAGTGAGGCAGTCGACTTGGAGACCGTCGCGAGCAGCGAACTGATCAAGAAGAAGTTGCATGTCGATATACCGGTATAACGCTGATGTAGATTTCATTTTGCCCATATGTAAGATAACCCCAACTTCAAGCGAGCGACAACAGTGCGCGTCAATGACCGCCGCATCCACTGCCGACAGCGACGACGACGGCGGCGGTGCACTGGACGTCATCGTTGATGGACTGCGCAACTTTATTGCTCTTGATGCACGCGCATTCGAGACGCACGCCACAGTTGCTAAGCTTTCGTCCTCACTCTTTGCATGGATCGAGACACTCGCAGCCCATGTCAGCGCCAACGTTAGCATTAGCGACCAAAACGACTCGAGCAACAGCGACGACGACGCGGACGCCGAATATGAGGACATCCTCGACGTCTGGGCGATGCTCCTGGTAGCAAGTGCTAGCAACGACTGGCGGCAGCACCTGCAGCGTGCAGCATGCAACGACCCGTTCACAACGTTGCTCTTCCCGCCAAAGCGCATGCACTCGGTGCGTGTCCATTCAATCACTCGTCCTCACTTACTGCAGCAACGCCACTGACTGCCGACAGCATTGTCCGACGCTACAGCTGCTGCAGTTTCTTGCACGATACACAGCAACAGCTTTGAATCGTTCACCCAGTGCTGACGCAACGTCGTTCAGCGACGCAGTGCTCACGCTGTGCGAACTTGTCGACGCACTCGGTCGCCTCGCACTGTCGGAATCCGACACCGACGTGCTGCTGGCTGCAATCCGCAGCACTGCGCTGTTGTCGGGCACTAACGCTGTCGCTGACTGGCGTGCAGTATATGCACGTGCGCCACGCGCGCCGCAGCGCTTGGCAATCTGCTACACGCGCTTCATCCTCGCGTCGCAACGCAGCAGCCGCACCGACACTGTTGCAACTGCTTCAGCACCACTGCCAGTGTCCTCTGAATCGATCCTCAAGCACCTCGTTGGCGACGATGTTGCTGCGTGGCGACAGCACAACTGGGAACAGGCGCCGTTGCTTCTCGCTCCAAGCAGTCGGAGCACTCTCCTCGACGCGCTGCTTGGTGTGAGCGGTCCTAGCGACGGCAACGCGCTCGTCCAGCGCTTGTTGCGTGGCTTGTCGGTGCCACAAGTCGCTACTGACGACGACGTTACACTTCAATCGCTTGCGTCGTTCCTGTTTGCGCTTCCTCCGCTCGATGCGCTGCTTCCTTTACGCCACTGCGTCGACGTGACGCTCGTTCGCAACGGTGCAGTCCATCCTAACTGGCCTGCTGGCGCTGCGCTCGCTACCGATGCGATCCACGCTGCTGTCGTGACCGAGCGCTTTACGGTTGGCATGCGCAGTGTCCACGCACGTGCGCTTTCGATCGCACAGCTGTGTCAAACGTTCGAGCGCGAACTGCAGCAGCACGTGAATGCAAATCTCTACTGTACGCGGACGACGTGCGCTTGTAGAGAGAGAGAGAGCGGCGGCTGCTGGTCGCTGACTGACGACACCACTGTGTGTGTGTGCGGGTCGATAGGGACGCCAGCGAATCAACAGGGCTTTGACCTGCACATCGACGACCACTGCGGTGCGTGGCGCACTCTCTCTCTCTCTCTCTCCTTCTCTCTTATATACGCTACGCACGACAGTGTTTATCGTCCAGCTCCAAGGCTCGAAACACTGGCGCCTCGAGCCGCACGTCCAGTCGCTCCCGCCACTCTACAGTCGTTTGGCTCCACTTATCGACCGCGGCGCGAGTCGTTTGACAACGACGGAGCTGACGCTCACACCAGGCGACGTCCTGTATATGCCACGCGGGACGCCGCACTGTGCAAACACGCGTGGCTTTGCAGAGGCGTCGATCCACGTCACGATCGGCGTCGACGTCGAAGCGCCGTATACGAAACAAGCGTTCGTGGTTGAGGTGCTAACCGCACAGCAGCAGCAGCGACGCGGCGAGGAGGACGCTACAGAAACTGCAGCGGACGCAGCAGCACGCGTCGCGCTACTGGATGCTGCAATCGATTCGAATTCAAACCTGCAGACGCGCATGCGAGGCGGTCTCATGGCGTGGCATATTGAAACGGTCGACGCACTCGGTCGCGAAGTGGCGTCGTTGCTGGACGAGCGACTGTGCGTCGCGCTTATGGACGCTGCGAGCGATGGCCAGGACGACACGACGCTCGATGCAACGCTGCGTCTCGTGCGTAGGACACGAGCGGCGTTTGTAGGCGACAGGCAACTGCTGAAGCAAACGCACGACCGCGTGGTGGCGACGCGCGACGCGTTCTTGACGAGTCGAGACGTGTGGTCGCGTGCGTTTGCCCAGCTGCACGCGTTCTTTGAGGGTGACGATGTCGATGACGAGAACGTTGGTAGTGAGTCTAGTCGTCTGATTCGTCCTGCAATATGCGGTGACGATACAGAGGATGAGCGAAACGATCAGGATCCATCGAGAGCGTCAAGCACGACGAAGAAGAAGCGACAGCGTTTGTAGTCCACATGACGATTGCCACAACGACGCGCGTCGTATGTCTTTCCATCGTTCCGTATCAGAGAGTCAGGCAAGCGTACGAGGCGACACTGTACGACGTGTATACTCTCTTAGGACTATGCAGCTAGGTAGGAGATGAATGACGCTCGACACTATCACTTTACGTGTGCTCTTGTCGCTGTTAACGCTGCAAAAACGCTATGGAAAGCGACCCGGGAACGCTGCATACGAAAGGTCGTCGTAGACCTTTGGACGCTGCCCGTCGTCGTCGTCGTCGTTCGCATCGTTCTGATCATCATTGTCCACGTGTGCGCTTTCAATCAGACGCTCAGCGTCGAGCACAACCATCAGCTCGTCGATCACATGCTCCAGCAACGTGGCTTCACGTTCCGCTTGCGCGTCGTTCATTTCGTGCTCGCATGGCGCGATCGCTTGTTCAGACGAGATGTCGACTGCTGCAGTCGCCGCTGTCTCCATGGCAGCGCTCGCGCCAGTCGACGTCCAGCTCGCGTGGGGGTAGCTCGGCACCATTGCGATGCCACACTGCCCTGCTGCAGGTCCGAGGTCCCGTGCAAGACGGATGTAGCCACGCTCGCCCCACGTCGGTCCCCACGAGTTCTTGACGTTCCAAAACTTCTTGGCGTCACGACCAGCGTCTGCATCCTGGCCGTACCCGACGACTAAGACACCGTGGTCGAGCTGCGTGCCGCACGTCAAGTCAAACACACCCGACTTGTAGAACTGGAACTCGCGCTGGTCGGCTTCGATCGCCACGGCGACTGGCTGCTGTGCGACCGCAGCGCGCAGCGCGTCTTCGTTGTTCGGTGCGACGTCCGTGAAGCCAGCGACCGCGACGATCTGCTTGCACATGTGGCACTGCTCGAGCGCGCCGTGGTACGCGTACTCGCTCTCGGCGCAGATCCCACCGTGGGCGTGGATCCACTCGAACGCGTGATCCATGAGGCCGCCGTTACAGCCATGGTCGCCGTTGTGGTCACAGTCCACGAGCTCTTGCTCCGAGAGGTTCGGGAGCTTGCCGCTCGCGACGAACGCAGCGCCTTCGACAGCACCCGTGGTCGAGAACGCCCAGCATGACCCACACTGGCCCTGGTTCTTGACAGGTGTCACAGCGCCTTTTGCGACCCAGTCGACACTTGCTGGCAATGGGCTACTGTCGCTGTCTGACACTGCGCTACTACCTAGTGGCTGCGTCGCGTTGGCGGCTGCAAGACGTGCTTCGAGGTAACCAGGTGGCATCACGAACCCCTTGCTGCGCTGTGCAAATTCGTCAAACGTGAGGTGCGAGAACGCATTGTGGTCGAGCGTGAAGCTGCTCGTAGTGTTTGCTTTCATGTTGTGTGTGTGGATGAACATGTCGTTTGCGACATACGTCTCCATGCGACGGACGTACTCGAGCGGGTCGGCAAACGCGAGGTCGTGGCGAGCAAGCCATGCAGTAAACTCCTGCTCGTACTCACGCGGCGACTTGGCGACAGCGACAGCAGTCGTGACGACAACAATGTCAGCGAGTGCGAGCGCCGAGAGGAAGTACGTGAACGGCGAGATCTTCATGACCAATGGAGACTACGAGAGAAGATGCGTATGCAACAACGACGTTTTGGGTGGGAGGTCGTGTGTGCTCGAAGCAGCAAAATGGCGAATGATCTTAAATGGCTTCTAAATGACGTTTGTATGACCTTTCAAACGGTACGCTGCAATTTCAAATAAAACTTTGCTTACTTCCACGAAAAAGGTCTCAGCAAAAGTCGCAAAAACACTCACAACGTTTGTCGCGAATAACAACAAACTGGCCGTGGACGCGTCGATGAGCTTGCGTGCAAGACACTTTGCAAATTGACGCGACAACTTCGATTCGTTAAGACCACCAGAAGCTCACGGAGAAGCTCGTCGAAAGGGACTTGACGTAGTGCCAATGCCGCGGGGGAATATAGAGCATCTCCCCTGCCTGCAAGACGCACTCGGTGTACTTTGCGTCACGAAAGCGTGGAAATGCAGTATCGTCCACTGCCTCCACGATCACTTGGCTCGTGTTGTTTAGCAGCGATTCTGTAACCGGGTAGAGGTTTCCACTCTCACAAGGCGCGTACAAGCGAACGTACTTGGCGCCAACGACCTGACACAACAAGTTGTCGAGTGGATCGTGATGCAGCGGGGAGATCGTGTTGCGTGGTCCAAACCACGCATTCACAGCGACATCGTCATCGTCAGTGTCATCAGCGTCGTCGTCTGCGGGTCGTCGCAGTGTGCAGTAGTCGGGCGTGAGGATGTCCCGCCCAAGCGCTGGGATCTACTGACGTTCGGTCGTTAGAGTAGCTCGGAACGACTGCGTAGATATCGATTTACAAGGCGATAGACGACGCACGCGCACCTACCTGTTCAAACAAATGATGCTGTGCGAGGTACCCGATGTCAGGTGGCGACCGCTTGTCGCTGGCGGTCGGCGGCGACGCAAGGAGGAACCGATCGATGAACGCGTTGATAGTCATGAGCTCCTGTTTCCAGTCGTCTTCCAAATAACTCGAGCCGATCTACAGCCAATCAGAACAATCCATCCATCTAATAGGAAGGGTACAGGTGACAGAGCGCACAACGCACTTCGATCGGAACGGTCCGAGCGCCCGCGACGCGACGAATGTACGCAATGTTGCGCCACGCACGCGATGCGTTGTCGTGTTGTCCGAGCGCTGGCCAGTCGTTCATGGCGTTCGTGAGGATCGCAGGTTCGCTACAGCAACAGCCACACGCACGCGTGGACGACAGCAGCAGCAGCAGCAGCAGCGCTCTTGTCAGTACCAGAGTGGCTGACAAAGCAGACGATCAACGCACTTGAGCAACAGGAGGCGACTGCGAAACGCTGCGAGCGACGGCGCATCGACGCGCTGGATTGGAAATTCGAGCGTGCGTACGTGCTGCGCGATGCTGATCGCGTCCTCATCGTCACGACTACTGGTGGTGGCGATGCCATTGGCAGCTCGACGCTTCTGTAGGCGGTTGATTAACCACACAGTGAGGAACAGAGAAAGAGAGAGAGAAAGAGAGAGAGAAAGAGAGAGAGAGAGAGAGAGCTACGCACCTTTGTCGGTCGCTCGGCGCTTTCTGTTGTGGATGAGGAGGACAAAGACGATGCGCGAGTCGACTCTTGTGCTGCTGCAGCAGCAGCGTCGACGCGTACGATCAGTGCATGTGTGTGGCGCCACGCATACGGTCCAGCCATCATCAAACACTGTCGATCCAATGGCACGAGTGCGTATGCGTCACAATGAGCTATAGCAATAGATAGACGCGCTCAATTGACACAAGAACAAACCATATCGAGCGTCTCCATGCACTCGAGCAACGCGCGTTTGTGCTCGAAGCACAGCGCCTGTGCGATCGCGATGCCGACGCAGCGAATGTCGATAAGCAGCGTATGCATACGTACAAGAAGGCTTAAGCAACAGCAGCAGTAGCATCCATGCCAGCAAGCGATAGCCGAGACCAACGCACCAACAAAGCACCAGCGACGCCAAAAGCTTCGCGCCAGACGCTCGCAATGCTCTTCCATGCGCCGCAGTGCAGCTTCTCCCAGCTACGATCGTACGCTTCGCGCGCATATATTTCAGCTGATTGCCACGCTTGCTCGCTAGTGTCAATGCTGCAATTTGCAGGAGTGATGGCAGCTTCGCGATGCGCTGCACTTGCACATCGAAGCGCGTGCACCAACGCAGCACCGCCGAGCTGCGTCAGCTCTGCAATCGGGGCACAGATATACACCGAAGTAGCAAACGGTAAGTGACGAGCGCATCGATCAGGGACGGGCCACGCAGCAAGCTCAGGTCGGCACCTTGTTGCAGCGTCGTTGACGGCTCAGGTGTCGAGATGCACATGATGCGCATCAAAGTACCGACGTCTTAATTTGGTGTGTAAAACGGCAAGCCAACGTTAGATCAGTGCATTTTGTTAATAACGACCGTAAATTACGAAATCATTAGCATTAACATTTTAACTACGTTTAGTAAGAGTAGCCCCAATATCAACTGCTACGTGAACGTGTAACATCACACGTTCTCGTAAAGCTGTCGCCGCGGAAGCGATTGGTTACACTCAAGAACAAAAGTTTACGCACACCCACAAATGAGTCTATAGTTTACAAGCCACAACGAGTTACATCATGCTATTTAAATATGATGTTTTAGTGGCAGCGACGAGTGGATAGCACCGACAAGCAATGTGCAATTCGCAGTTTACGATATGGCTCCAATACAAAAAGTGGGAATCGACCATGGGACACAATTTACGCACACAGGTAGCATACAAAACCCTATATATTGTGGTGGCATTGAAAATTGGGATAATAATGAGTCTTGTTGCCGCCCTTCTTAATCACCTCGACGCACCGCTTTGGCATCGACTCGATCAGCGCCGCCAATGTAGAGAGCGTGATGCTGTTCCATGCGTCTTTGAGTGCAGAGATGAGCTCACGAACAGAGCTGTATTGCTTTCCGTTTGCGTTCACGTGCCGAGACATGTGTGCCCTAACGTTTTCGATCGGGTTCAAGTCAGATGACCGAGCTGGCCAGTCCAGTACGATCACTTCTTGCTCCTCAAACAACTCCTGTGTTCGCTTGGACGTGTGGATGGAAGCGTTATTTTGCTGGTAGACAAAATTAGAGCCATAGTGGAGGTGCGCAAATGGTAACAAATACCCAGACACTGTGTGCACGTAGACGTCCGATGTTTGCTTTCCATTGAGCACGACTAACTCGGTCTTGCCGATCAAACTGACCCCGCCCCAAACCATCACGCTGCCACCGCCCATCTGCCTGCGATTGAGCTGTCGAGCAGGCCGCCGGAGGCCGCGTCAGTAGAACTGGAGGCTATCTGGACCATCCTAGTTCCACTTTTTCTCATCAGAAAATATGATGCTTGACCACGGCGCCGGCTGCACGAGCATGCTCTCTGCCCACAGGAGGCGGACAGACTTGTGCGCTGCTGACAGCACGAGGGTACTCTACATCTTCGTGTACAGCAGCCAGTCGACGTCGGCAAGCTCTCTGCGGACGGTGCGCACAGAGCAGTCGAGCGCGAGCTGTTCCTTGAGCGCGCGCGCGGAGTGATTCCCTTGAGCAGCCGTCTGAACTATTAAGCGCAGCACACGCTCTGACAAAACACGAGAACGGCCAGCCGAAACGCTCATGTCGCTGCGGTTGAACACGCGACGAACAGCATCCGTCGAGCGCTGCATGCGGCGAGCAATCTCGCGAATGCCAATACCGGCGTCACGCAGGCCACGGATGTGATCGTGTTCTTTATCTGTCAGCGCGACTCCTTTTCCCATCACAACATGGACTGTGTCGATGTATCCAATGATTGAATATAATTTCGAGCAATTGTAGTTGTCATTGTTTTTGTATGCTGCCTGTGTGCGTAAATTGTGTCCCATGGTCGATTCCCACTTTTTGTATTGGAGCCATATCGTAAACTGCGAATTGCACATTGCTTGTCGGTGCTATCCACTCGTCGCTGCCATTAAAACATCATATTTAAATAGCATGATGTAACTCGTTGTGGCTTGTAAACTATAGACTCATTTGTGGGTGTGCGTAAACTTTTGTCCTTGATTGTACGCTCCCCGCAATAAAAGTTAAATTTCGAGGAGGGTTCCAAGGCGCAAAATTCGTGAAATTGTCTGGCGCGCATTGGGGTTCTAAATAGGGTCAGGTATGTGTGCCGAGGTAAGCGTGTCGAGGTCTGTGTCTGAGGTTTTGTGGTGGCAAACTTAGAGGTCTGATCGAGTGTTTTTTTCGTAATTATCTATTTTACACATAATTTGTGGGGCGTGTGAATTGATGATATTATCAGGTGTGCATGTCCAACAACTGTGGAATACCTTCAAGCACCATTACATTACGCTATTTGCACAGTCATAATTTATGGAAGAGTCAACAGCCACCGGCGACATCGACAACCAACCATCTTGTTCGTCATCGTGGTGTTATCATTTTGCATGCTTTTCGGGCTGCAAATTGCATACAGAATTCGTTTTTGGTAGCACAGTATTTAAAACGCGGTTTAGCGCACATGTACAGCTTGACATCAATACAGATTGACCAATGATAGTTAATATAATTAGTAGGTCGAGTGGAGTAGTCGCTCGCCCACTTGCTGTATTCACTCCATCTTGTGTGCAAGTACTGCTTATGAATATATGTGCTAACTTCATTTAGCTTACGAACGCGCTTATTCACACCTTCGCAAATGGATTGATACACAAACAGCACAAAAACTTATATATATAGTGTTCGCTTGCTGAGTTGAGTGAGTAACAAATGTGAACATGTAACTGGTCAATATACTGTTATGGTGGGTCATATTCAACTGCTATACACAGAATAAGCACTTTATCATCTGTAGATTGCCACGGTTCTTTTCGCCGCTACCTACGCCGCCTTGCATAGTTGTGGACCCCGTGCTACCTGATTGTTTGTGCACCGACTACATATATACAGTATGCACATGTATATAGCACTTTTAACGCTCACAAACATTGACAAAGTAGGTCAACTTCACGCTTGCATTTAACAGACATTGCGATATTAAACAAAGTCAGATATTTTCGAGATAAACTATACTGTGTACACTCGTTTAGCTTGTGCATTTGTTGCTTGCGACAAACCCGATAAACTATACTATTTAACTGGTGTATTATGTTGCACACCGCAATTCGACTACTATTTCGAGTTTCATATGGTACACCAAACTGTTCACGATATGTATTAAATCTATCTGTAGCATGTTCTATGGCGTCTATTGCAGTTTAATTGTTTCCATTGTCAATACAAAAGCTCATCACGCGCACATATGTTATCTTACGCGCAGAATTGTCATGAACTCAGCCACTCAACGTATGACACAGTATTATCCATTTTTTATCACAAAGTCACGACTAGTTTGGTGCTCTAAATTTACATGCATGCATATGTTACGCATTCTTTTTATTTGCGTACAAGATGTCGATTGATAATGAAAATCGATCTATATTTGCATGCCCACAGTCCATCGATCATTTATGAAAGTGTCTTCGCAAGAAATTATCCCTTTTATGTTTCATAATCGATTGATGAATTAGTATACAATGAAATGCATGTGTGGCTTACTCTATCAGCGCAGAAACTTAGGTCGAAACCCAGGCGTTGTAGTTTACTGTGAATAAAGCCGAAATGTCAACAATATTGTGAAAACGTTTTATTAAATTGTTATACATGATGAAACGCAAGCCAATCCCACATAATCTTTTATGCGTGTTTGCCCGTCAAAACGAAAAAAGCAGTTTGGCATCATTAAGAGGTGCTGACGTATTGTAGTTGTGTTCATAAAAATTAGCCGACATGCATTCATTACGAAACAACACTTCTAATTAGCGGTAGTGCTATAGACACAGTTAATTAACCCCGGTGCTTATATAGCAATTGATAATATCTATGTGCTGTACTATGTGACGCAGTGGTTGATGGCCGCATTCACGCACTATGACATAAACGATGCAGACACGTAGCTGTATGTAAATTGATTCTCCAATGCCTGCTTGAGTGTTAATATACTCGAAATTGACGCCTATTCAGCCCCACACCAACACAAAATCTGCAACAATTTTAGCACAATGAACGCTAATCTTTGATGCTGCATAGAGATTAATAAGTTTTGTAAGGAAACAGGACTAACACGTTAACAACGTCATATAACACGAAAGCTATAGTCAAAGTAGACCAGCGTCGCTTTTGAGGTAAAATCAATGCGTGTTGCTCAAGCTTTCTTTGTGTGAATTCACGCTCAGAAACAACGCTGGTGTTTTATGATTAATAATGTTAGCTTTGTCATGCCAATAGTTCTCGTAAGACAAAATCACGAACGATTTTAAGCTTTTCTATTCTAAAGCGGCGTAAATGAGCTGTAATTTTTATTGAGGTAGGCTCAACGTTTGCAAAAAAACGAGATTAAAACGTCGAAACTAGCACTAATGACACAAACGTTATTAATGAAGTAAATCGAGAGAAATACCAATCGAAAATGCTGCGACTCGAAATAAAACGAATATAGAGATACAACACTTATAATAGATGTATTATGTAAGTCATACGAAACTGCGCAAATCATAAATCATAAGCACGATTTAGAGTTATTGAGAAAATCGCGATTTCGTAATGACAATCGAAAACTGATAGAAAGTGAAAACTCGAGGAGATGCTACATTTGTGTTTTTCAGCGCCAAAGTCAACCGACACGACACCAAACGCAGTTGCCGTATGTATGGCGGACGTCGCGACGTAGAACGCAGCAGCAGCAAACATGGGGGTCAATACGCCACCGCTCTCAGCAGAAAACAGTGCTGTCGACACGCCACCGCCCACGGCAGCAAGCACG
Source organism: Globisporangium camurandrum (assembly GCA_023337595.1). Classification (NCBI taxonomy): domain Eukaryota; phylum Oomycota; class Peronosporomycetes; order Pythiales; family Pythiaceae; genus Globisporangium; species Globisporangium camurandrum. The sequence goes on from JAADXH010000056.1 coordinate 29,754, forward strand.
CATGGTGCCACGTCGCAACCAGCAGCAGCAAGCACTACGACCGACACACCACAGCACAAATCGACACTCGCAGGCGATGGTGGCGACATTTTCGTGTATTGCAGCAGAAGTGACGACTACGAGAGTGACTCAGAGGTCACACCGCCTACACATGTCACACTGCCTACTGCTGTTGCCGCGCATTCAGCCACACGCACGAATGCACATTCAGCGACCACTAACACCAGCGTCGTCATCACTGGTCACTCCAACGATCACGCACTCATCGATACAACCAAGATTTTCACCGTGCCGTGCAGCAACAACAGCTGCCTCGAGAACAAGATCGCTATTATGTGCGACTATTTCGTTGCACTGTCGCGCAGGACTTGCGACGAGCAGCGAATGTGCGTCACCACCGCGCTGGCGATTTGAGCATTGCGTAGATAACGCAGTGTCCACATGGCAGACCAAACGGACCAAGTCCATGTACTACCTGCCTCTGCTTGGGAAAGTGTGCCAGTCGGCGTCTCTTTCTATTTGTGACATCTCGCCATCGACGCTAGCAGTTATGTATATTGTAATCATTCAAGGACAATGTTTCTTTTTAGCTCCCTTTATGAATTCGCGTTGGTATCTGCTGCGTGCGTCTTTCCACATTTACATAACGACTTGGTTTGAAGTACTTTATTTAGATATATGTTTCGAAGCTTGCGTAAAACTGGATTCTGGTCGGGGTTGATGTAATGCAAAATGGTTTGTATTTCGTGAGTCGTGATTTGCAGTTTGCGAGACCTATTGGATTATTTGTTTGCCACATCATCTACAGAGTTAAACGAGAAATAGTGTAACGGGGTGAACCCAAGTTACGCAGCACAGACGTAGAGGAAGCGAAGACTGTGTTTGTAGGAAGTAAAAGTCCGAAGTGTATTAAAAGATTGGGTTGGGTGTTTGCGCACGTCTAGCGCAAACGACTAACTTCCTGGTTTTAGTATGTTAATAATAAAGCTAAATCTATTTTAAACGAATGGTCCTGCTAACCTCTAAATTGCTGACTGTCTAATTATTCCAAATGTCTAACTGACATGCATATGTGGCCAATTGTAAAGCAGCTTGACAAAGCTGACTTTAAATGTATTGCTAGAATAGAATTCCGCAGCGCTGAGCGACTAAATATGAGCAGCGCGTGTAACCCCGTACAAATAGACAGCGTCACAAAAGACCATGAAAAAACGCAATTACTGCTCGATCATTCCATCGAAGCAATTTCCATGAAACGTAAACTAGTGTGTCATTACATGACATTGTAAATAGCGTGTGCTATGATTCTAATACGCTGTACCTGCTTTTGTTCTTTGATGATGGACACCTAGCAAGATGACCGCTATATTGTCATGTACGCACGCATATAGAATACACTGCATCCGGTAAAAAAGCAGTTGTTTATGATATCACATTGATACTTTACGAGGGTATTACGGTACCGAGATCTACTGTAACTATCTACAGGCATAATTCTGAATAGTCAAAAATGACGCAAACAATATCCCGACGAATCCGACTGATGTGGAGCAAAATCACTTTTGACGGGTATCTGTGCGACTCGATAAAATCTGTTTGACACGAAATTCGGCAAAGCGAGTCAATCAAATCGTTTCCGAGCCATTCATCAAACACGGCAGGATGACGCAGCGACCAACGCGCATCCGCCTTACTGCACTACAAAAGCAGCAACTCTGTGCACACCACGAGCAGCAGCCGACACTCTATCTCCTCGACATCAGTGTGTGGGCGACCGCCGAATTTGATCTACCCAAGGAGCCGTCTCTCGCGATGGTGTCGAAGCTTTTGCGAGCGCCTGTGTCGCCAGACGACGCTCTAAGTCCCACCAACCCGTCTGCTCGCTGCCACTAGAACAAGCACTCGTTTGCTGGGTCACGACGTGTGAGCAGCTCATGATTCCTGTCGTGACGTGGGCGACGATGCGAACAAAAGCGATGAAGTTGCGCGCGGTCATGATGCTTGCAACGTCGTACGTTGCCGACACCAAGTTTGAACACATGCTCTTTTCGAACGGCTGGATTCAGAAGCTACAGAAGCGCCACGGCCTCACGTTGAGGCGGCTGCATGGAGAAGCAGCGTCGGCGTGCGCGAAGGTCGTAGAAGAGGGTAGAGCGAAGCTGAAGGCAGTAACGAGTGAATACAACCCGCGCGATATATTCAACTTTGATGAATCAGCGTACTTCTACTGTATGGTACCATCCCCTCCAATTAGCAAGACAAGTATGGCACGACACAAGAAGCTGAAGAAAAAATTCACAGTCACAATCGCAGCCAATGCAGATGTATCGACCAAGTTGCCATTGTTTTTTATTGGATCAGCAAAAAGCCGTGATTTTCAACGACAGCAGCGCGAGTGAACTTGGTGTGGATTACGCAAATTCCGCGTATGGGTGGGTGACAACCTCTCTTTTTTGGGCTTAGATCGAGCACTTTGATCAGCAAATGCGCGCAGAATGTCGTCAAATTTTGCTCCTCCTTGAAAATGCCTCTCCGCATCGTGTTAAAGCAGACATTTCACATGTCAGAGTGCACTTCTTGCCACCAAACACCACTGCCCACCTCTAGCCGCAAGATGCTGGCATAATACAAGCTTTCAAAAGCCAACTCAACAATCTTCGCAACGCACACATTGTCGACAAGCTGAACGATCTTCTAGAGCAAACTACCCAGGTTGAGATCGACGTTGATCTACTCTACAGCGTCACTGTGTTGGAGACGATGAGGTGGGCACAACAAGCATGGAACCAAGTCAGTGCAACTACTGTAGCAAATTGTTGGCGTCATACTGGCATCATTGATGTGGATGTCTTTGAGCTCGTATCTGGTTTAGAAAAACTTCGCATCTCTCCATTTTCGACACGGTAGCATGCGCAATAGTCGTCTTGAAAAATAATACCTTTATAAATTTGCAAACCTCTGTTAATTTGTGGTTCCGACATCACAAAATCATTTGACTATTGAGAATTATACCTGTATGCATAAGTATTGCGATGTCATTTGTAAAATCAATTGTATTTGTTTGTTTTTCGTATTTTGGAGTTGTTTTAGCTAATTCCCACCTGTATTTAACAAATCGTATCGTTTTAGCACCACTGGTTAGGGTTGCATTTCAAAACAAACTGTTTGACGCGCAATACACTCCTTGACGCAATACGACGTCATTCCTTGACGACCTCGACATCGTGCACGTGCAATGTCAATGGTAACGCAGCGCGTCGGGACGGCCCGACTTTTTGCAGCAGCTGCAGCAGCTGCGGTACTGCGTCCAGCGCATACGCGCGTACTCGTGCGCACGTTTACAGCTCTGAGCCGTGCGCCTTTCCGACACGCGCCAGCGCCAGCAGCATTAGCACCAAGCCACATCGAGTTGTCAGCGTGCCACTCGACAGCTGCTGCTGCTGCAAGCACACGAGCAAACGCACCATCGCCTCGACTTGCGGACACGAATGCATCGTCCGCAATGTACGAGCTGTTGCTGCAGCGTCTGTACCAAGTGAACCGCTTCACGGCCGTGAAGCTCGGGATCGAAAACATGAAGCAACTGAACGCAGCGTTCGGCGACCCGGCGTCGCAGTACCCAGTCCTTCACGTCGCTGGTACGAACGGCAAGGGCTCGGTTGCATTCAAGCTCGCCAAAGCGCTCGAGCGCGCGGGCTACCGCACCGGTTTGTTCGTGTCGCCGCACGTCGCGTGCTTTCGCGAACGCATTCAGATCAACGGCGATTTGATTTCCGAGGACGCTACTTCGGAACTACTCGCAGAGGTCTTCAACGTCAGCGCCCAGCTGCGCATCCCCGCGACGTTCTTTGAACTCACGACGATGCTTGCGTTCCAGCACTTTGCGAAGCACCGCGTCGACTGCGTCGTGCTGGAGACCGGTCTCGGCGGCCGCCTGGACGCGACGAACATCGTGACGCCTGCTGTCTCGATCATCACGTCGATCGGCTTGGACCATACGCGCATTCTCGGTGACTCGATCGACGCTATCGCACGCGAGAAAGCAGGGATCATCAAACCGAACGTACCGGTCGTGTTGGGTCCAAACGCACCGCTCCGACTCTTCCAAAACGTCGCAGATGCACGCGATGCGCCACTGACGTGCGTTCCAGCGCATCCAGCGTTCGCTAACGATGTCGACGCAGAGAATACGGCAGTTGCAACTGCGGCGCTTGAAGCACTGAGCAGCAGCAGTCGCTCGGAACTCGTCGTCGACGTCGCGCACCCGCGCGTCGCCGCTGCATTGGCGATGCGGCCGCCATGTCGCTTCGAGGTCATCCACCTCGTGCGGCCGAACTCAACCGAACGCAAAGTCACGGTCGTGCTGGACGTCGCACACAATCCACCAGCGATCGCGCGGCTCGTGACGACGCTGCGCGAACGCTTTCCAACGCAGACGCTGCGCTTTGTCTGTGGCTTCTCAGCCGACAAGGACTTGCGCCACGTCCTGTCGACGATTTTAGAGACAACGCGCCACAATGCGTCGGTCCACGACGTGGCGGACAAACCACAAGAGCGGATCCACCTCGTCCAAGCGCGCAGTCCACGCGCAGCGTCGCTCGAGGAGATCAACCACGCGCTTGGCGGCGCGATGACGTTTGCGTCGATTGCAACGATCCACGACGGTGTCCACGCGGCGGTCGCTGCCGCGCGTGCGACGAGTCACGACGACGTCGTCGTGGTCTGCGGCAGTGTGTTTGTCATGGCAGAAGCACGCCAAGCACTCGGGTTCAACGAACCGATCGACTCGGAAACGCTCAGTACGGTCGCTGGCGGTCACTTGTCAACGCCCGAGAGTCGATTGGCAGCACACGTGCGTCGATGAGGAGGAGGAGGGTGCGATAGATAGAGGAGGACAGCAGGAGGGCATGATGTTTGTTTGTAGCTTTGTAGGTCCAACGTTTAGCCACCGGATCGTTCGCACATGTTTGCCACGTTTGTTTGCATAATATTGAGGATTGGTCCTTCTTGAATTCTGGCCCGTCCTCCCTGATCCGCTGCTGTGGCGGCGGCGACCGAGTTGCTTCTGACGTGGACCAGCGTATGCATTCGTGCACTTGATGCGAGGCAGACACACAAGCGCACACACGATACAAGCGAGTCGGCTCCCACCATACCCACCAGCTGGCTTGGTATGTTACGATTTGTCGTCACCGGACATGTCGTAAGGACGCGATAACGATACTGCCGCCTGCACCAAAGGTCAGACACACACGTGAAGCGTGCAGACATTGCATACAGAGCGATCGGCAAACTAGCCACGCAACGACTGAAATGCATGACGAAGAGATCGACAGTCGGAAAAGTAAACATCGTCTCGTTCCTGTGCGTGATTCCCGTCCGTCTGTCCGGTCTCTGCAAATCCGACTGCGGTGCCGATGCCACTGTCATAAGCAAACAGCACACAGATGAAGAGTTTCTACATGCGTGCAGGTCGTCGTCGCGGGCGAACGGTGTTGTCCCTCCTCTTGGACCTGCCGCCATCACTAACCAACGCGGTCGCTTGCACGTGCGTCTTGCTGCAGCGCATTTGCCAATTCGCCGGCACATTCACCCATCAACAACGATGGTGGCGTCTACAAGCAACAACGCGTCTCCACGCCACAGCACGCGCTGGCTCACACGGCTGCTGCTGCTGATGGCTCTGACGTTCGCGTTGTCTGCGTCGACGACCGCAGCCGCACAGCCGACTGTGGTCGCATTTGGCTTTACAGAGCTCGAATCGAACGAGTCGCCGACACCGACACCAACTCCAAAACCACCCAAGACACCAAAGCCAAAGAAGAGCTCGCCGGCGCTGACACCGACACCAACGTCAGTGCCTTCAACCGCACCAATCGTCGATGTGACTGAAGCACCTACTGCCACCACAGTGTTGCCGCCAGCAGCTACACTGGAGCCGCTGCCACCAGCACCATCGAGTAGTGCACCGCCTGCGACGCCATCGCCCTCTTCAGCAAACAACACGAGCGTCACGACCGTAGCGCCGCAACCGACTGTCGCACCAGCCACACCAACGCCTAGCAGCGCAACGCCAGTCGCAACGCCAGTACCATCGCTACACGACTGCAATGCAACGACGGTGCGACTCGTGACGCTGTTCTACGACCGGAACAACCTGCTGGAAGGCAGCTGTGCGGCGGTGAACGACTACTACCGATTCCCGTTCGAAGGCGCACCGACGCGCACGCAGTTACTGCGCATGAGCACGACGAGCGCCTGTACAGTGCTCATGCAAGCGCTGCTGCAGCTCGTGGCGTTCGAGTGCGACTTTAAGCGCAACGTACCGCTTCGCAGCACCGCAGAAGCGATTCTGCAGCTCGCACGCGACCGCAAAGCGATTAGCGGCGCAGCGGCTAGTACGTCAGCGCCTGGCGTGACCGGTAGTGACGCCCCACGCGCCGACGATGATGACGCGCTGTTGCCGTCGAGCGACGCGATCATGCAAGCGATCCAGACGCGTCGGAAGGAGCTGTTGACGCCGCCAGCTGCAGCCACAGACACGACAGAAACGACCCCAGCAGCAGCGAGCTGGTCGATCACTGCAGGTATCACGAGCGTCAACGACGACGGCGAGCACATCCTCATGGACAAGACGCTCGTCGTCGTTGGGACGTTCCAGGACGCACGAACTGGCAGTAGTAGCGATAGCGGCAATGCGGATGTAGTGCAAGCGACAATGACGCCCGTGCCATCAGTAGCAGGAGCAAACGAGACGGTTCCAGTCGATGTGGCGTCGACAACGAGCGACGCAACGACGTTGCGGTCCGTGCGTAGTGCGATGGCAGCACTTGTGATTGCAACGAGTGTGTTTGTTTGGAGCAACTAGGACGTGTCAGTGTTGAACGAGTGAGAGTGTAGTGGACGTTAACGATGCAGCTGCGACGATAGCGTAAAGCAGTGTGAATATGAAAGTGAAGTCATTAACTCATGGGAGACGTTGCACGGTCGTTCGGCGCACACAGTACGCGTTCAGTACCACGTTGTGAATGTGCAAACTTGTCACTCTCCCTCGCTTTCTCTCTCTCTCTCTCTCTCGCTGTTTTGTTTCGTTTCTCTCGCTTACCTGTACTCAATTGTATTTGTTGATGTCATATCTTGTGATAAAAATATTTTGCATGACATAATCCACAAGATCGCAAAATCTTGCACAACAAATTCGTCTTCAGTGCAGCGACTTCATTCTTCCAAAGTACCTCAAGGCAAACAACCCAACGATCGTCTCCAGCTCACGTCAAGTACACGCACACACACCTTCCTCCTGCCCTCCTATTTCTACCACAATGGACGTCTACCGCGTTGCAGTCGCCAAGGACGCTCAGCTCCGCCTCGAGGAGTTCCCGACGCGCGTCGCGCGCGTCCATGCGCTCGTGCAGCAGCACTTTGTGCAGCGCCAACCGTCGGTTGTCCGCACGGAGCTGCTTGCGCTCGTGCGCGCATCGCCTGGGAAGATCGCATCGAACGCGAGTCTGAATGCACTCGTGAACGTTGTGAGTGACGAGATTGAGCTCGCACTCGCAGCGCTCGCAGCCCTCGCACAGTGGCTCCAACTGCTCGTCCCGAAGATCGCCGATGGCAACAACTTTGGCGTCGAAGTCCAGAAACTCGCATACACGCACTTGAAAGACAGCATCACGCTTTGGCAGAAGCAATGGGATTCACTGGCAGACTACGCGAGCCAGCGCGCAGCGGCGGTCGAGAAGCTGAACGAGAAAGTCGCGACCGAAAAAGTATCGTCGACCGTCTCGACTGCCACCACAGGCGGCAAAGACGGCGACGAAACCAAGTCTGTGACGACGACGTCCGCAAAAGAGACTGCGACCGCGAATGCACCGGTCGACGACCACGTCGCACACGTCGCGGCGATCGACGTCAAGTGGTACTTTAATCTCGCGCGCATGCTGGAAGGCGTGCGCGACCAGTACGCCGTGACGTATGACATCATCGCAAAGAACAACGACAAGATCTTATTGCCGCGCGGCAACAGCGAGCGTGCAGCGTACAGCATGTTTTAGGCAAAGCGGCTTTATATCCCAGATACTACGATTCTGATTCTATCCTAATTTGCTGCTTATTTGTATCTGTTTCGCTTCTTGCTTGCTAGTGTTTATTAGCCGTAGAATAATATACCCTACTGTAATCGTAATCGTAATCGTAATCGTAACAGGAAGTGTCTGCTCTCACCAATGTAATGTGGTCCACACGAGCAAAAAAGCTGAGAAGCATCAGGTCGAAAAGTAAAATAGGAATAAACGGCAACGAGGATTTGAACAGCAACGGCAGCAGGTGCGTGTGCGAGCTACTTTTTCTCGCTCCGCCATGTGCGCTGCGTGTACGTGTGCTGCTTGTGATTGATTGTGTGTGTATGTGTACTCGTTTGTGCATATGCGCATGTGTGTACGCAGCAACGCCGAGCAAACGGTGCGATGTCCAGCAGCGACGACGACTTCAATCAGCCCAGACCGCTCAAGCGGCTAAAGCGAGCAGACGCTCGCGCAAACGCTCGCGCAGACAGCAGCAACAGCTCCAGCAAACGCACAGCGCCGGCTATAGGCATACTTCCCTGACAGCTCGCGCTCGCAAGCGTCGACGCTTCGATGACTGTCGCGCACAACGACATCGACTCGACGCCGACGCAGCGCGAGCCACGCAGCTCCACGTTCGTCTCGTTGCTCGAGGGTTTGAACACGTGCTCGCCAGGATCAAATAACGTGCAGAGTCGCGCACAGCCAAGCTCGGCGAGACGCGTGGCACACGCACCGCAGCAGTTAAAGCCGCGAATCGCTGCATCGAGTGTCAAAACCGAGACCGTCACGTCCACGGCGGTCGTTCGTCGCGCCAAAAGACCCGCCGCCGACGCGTTTGAGTCCGTGTTGGACGACGAGAATGACGAGAACGACCGATTGGCCGCGCACGCCACGAACGTTGCGGCGACGACGTACGTCCCATTGGAGCCAGACAGCTGGTTGCCTCGAGGAAAAGCTGCTTCGACGTGAAGATCGCGGCGACGTGTCCGACGTTCTCTGGGACGTTCGAGTCGTGGGCGAGCTTCCACGAGAACTTTGATGCGTACGTGGGGCTTGCGTGTCGGTGTTGTTTGAGCATGGAAAGCATTCGTTACATGTCCAGCGTTGCGGAAGAAGCGCGCGGTGGCAAGCACTCCCGTTATGTTCGACGAGGCATGGGAGCACTAGACCAAGACGCTCGTCTGCACTCACGGTTGGACGTTTCGCTCGGCGAGCAACGGCGCACGCACGCACCTACCACCACGGCGTTCGATTTCGATCCACTGGCTGCCAAGCGCGCCTCAATGCGACGCTGCGACGTGACAAAGTGGGCAACTACACGATCATCGTCAACAGTCACGTGGCCTCGCACAACCACCGGGTTGGAAAGAAAACGCAGAAGTACTATCACGAGTCACGTCGGGGCGACAATGCACCGACGTTGCAAGCGGCGCGTACACTCTCTGGAACGGTATTGTGCTGTACGCTCAAACATTTGCATGCTCCTTGCTCTGATCTAATACTCTACTGTATCTTTCACTTATTTGTATCACTGTCAGGAGGAACCACCACAAAAACATCATGTGACACCTGCGTGAAGTGTCGGGGCGTGCGATATGCCCAATGTCGTGCAAAATGTTGTAACAGAGATGTGCGCGACCGCATACACTTCACAAGATGTGAATCAGCGAGTGGACCAAGTGCTGCAGGACCTTTGCGACGAGCCTGGGGATGTCGCAGCAACATACGACAGTGGCAGCAACTCCACTAGCTGCATTACTTTCAATACGAAGCACATGCGCCGCATGTTCGAAGCCTTTCCTGTGGTTTTGTGCGTCGACCCGACGTATATCATCATCATCAACAAGTACGGATTTGGTGTGATCCATTGTGATTCGCTGTGATTATGTGTGATATATGTGATACTGTATGATACTGATACTGATTCCTCACGTATTGGCCCTATTGCTACGCATATTATGGATTGCAGGTACCAGCTCTTTAGTTTTATGGCGACGGATACTTTTGGTAGTGGGGCGTTCCTGCAGCACGCGCTGTTAGACGGCGAGACGTCCGATAACATGCGCGCCGCGTGTCGATCGTTACATAACAACAATCCGTAGTGGCGGTAGATTCGAGTGTATATCCTCAACCGCCACATGCCAATGCATGAGCGTATCGACACGCTCCTGTTTTTGCAGCAAGCTGCAGTAGACATCTACTATTCGAAAGCGCTGCGGGTCGGATATCGACACAACAGCCGCTACGATGACGAGATGATGGAACTCGCAAAGGTCGCAAGCAAACATACGTGCAATCTCGTCGAACCCGAGTACCTGTACAGCTTGGAGCACTCAGCAGTTTTCAGACACCTCAAACGTCGCAGCCACGACCGTTGCAGCCACTGGACGAGCGACGCAGGTATCTCGGCGCCCGCGAGCTTTGTACGTTGTTGTCTGAGAGTTTGTCAAGGCTTGGCACATCCGTGGACAGCCGTGCTGTTCGACTTCACGCGCAACCGTGTCTATTTCTTCGATCCACTCAACAACAAAGCGCGACTCCAGCAAATGCAGGAGCTTGTGATATAGACAATGCTGGAGTTGCTTCCTCCTGAAGTCGAGATCACGTTTGACATGTCCGGGAGACTGCGCCAACGTGACGGGTACAGCTGCAAGCACGGACACAAGCACAAGTCGTGCCGCTGCTTGTGTGGCGTCGTGCTGCATTGACATGCTGCGTGGTATTTTGCAGTGGCAAGCGTGCGCGTGGCATGTATCAGCACGGATACTATACCGGGTCAATTTCGTCGATACGATCGTTGCGCCGTTTAGCGCCAACGGGCGATCGCTCACGGAAGTGCTGTTGCGTTGAGACGCGACACATACATACAGCGTTATATGTAGGTTCCTAGACAAGCGCACACTTACACACTTGTAAACACACTCAAAGCACTACCTACCTGGAACGTACGCGCGCTATAAACAGCGATGAACACTTCGAGGTCGGCCCACGTGTCGAAAGCACGCTCATCTGGCGCATTTGCTGTTGCAACTGTCTTTCTCTCCGGTTGAGATGCCTGTGTTGCTCCTTGCGTAGGCGTCGATTGTACTCCCTCGCACATCTGTGTCTGTGTCGTTTGTGTTGTTGGGACGTCGGCTGCTACCATACACACTCTTTTAGGATAATGGTATCATGTATCAATACTGATACTATACCGGTAAATACCGGTATATACCAGTACATTATAGAAATCATGCGAGAAGATCAGTGAGAGTAGACAGAGCTATCGTAAAATCGCTCTGTTTCGCTTCTGATTAATACAGCAGCACATACATCGCAATGATTATATTGATTTACCTTGCGCTACTCAATCAACGCCGCATAAAGCTGCACGTGCTTCCGTTGCTGCTGTTCGACGCGCTTGCGAGCCGCACTTGCTTCACGAAAGCGAACAGCGAGCGCCATCTCACTTGCTTCGAGCGTTGCAATGTGCGTTTGCAATTGTGCAATCGTGTTGTGCGCACGTTCGAGCTTGCTGCGCGTGCGCTGCTGAACGGCACTCGAGCTACTGCTGCAGCTGCACGACGCATGAGCAGCAGCGATGCGCACGCACATGCTGCTGCTACCTGGGTTGCTTGGCTGCGCTGTCTGTGCTTCTTCTGGTGTGCTTTCGTCATCCTGCTGCTTCGTTTTACTGGCGAGCAAAGTGCTGCTCCCACGCATGCGCACGGTCCCTGGATTTGCACTGCGCATGCGTGCGAGCTGCTGCGCAAGTGCGCGGTTGTCGTTCGCGAGCGCTTCGCGCTGGCGTGTCAGCACAGCGTTTGCGCGCGTGAGGACGCGCACGTCGCGCTCACAGCGCGCGAGCTCCGCTTCGTGGGCTGCGCTCGTCTCCTGCGCTGCGTACAGCAAGTCGCACAGCCGCGCATCTTCGTCGCGACTCAGCTCGACCTGCTGCGTGAGACGAGTGACGTTTGCTACTGTATCCGCTAGCACTACGTCCTGCTGATTGCGAGCGAGTTGATGTGCTGCAGCGTCGCGTTCCATTTGTTCCACGCACTCCTCGCTAGCTGCGAGGCGGTGGCGTGTAACATCGAGCTCGCTCACCACGGTCGCATGTTCGCATCCACGCACATGCAGCTGCTCCTCGAGTTCGAGAGCGCGCTGTTCGCTGCGCGTGAGCGCACTGCGCAGCTGACTCTGTGACAACTGCGCGTCGCTGCATTGCAGCGTGAGCTGTTCATTGCAGCGCTCGAGCTCCCGCACGCGCGTCTCGAGCCGCAGACGCTGCTCCTCGTGCTGCTTCCACACACCGCTGCCATATCGGATCGTCTGCAGCGCCATCGTGCTTGCTGTAGTACAGTATCAGGGAGCCAGTCGTTCAGTCCACCAGGCGCCGCTCTTTACCGACGGCCGCCGACTCTTCGACGTCGCCACTCTCCTAGAGTCCTTTACTCGTCCTCTCCAAGTTATGGCACACTAATGAACGTACGCACACACAAGAGACGCAATGACACATGGACGACGACCATAAACGATCGCGTCCAGCGCACTTGTATTACAGTACGTGGCTACCTCCTACAGAGTCATCCTTGTCGTCTATCGACAGCCTATCACTCTCGCTCTCGCTCGTTCTACATCCGTTTCTTCCACTTACGCAAACGACGGCGAGCGGTACTTTTGTGCACGTGGAAGATTGCGACTCGCAGGCGACGTGGCGACGTGCCAGTTCGCCATCAAACACACGTAGTCGCCTTCAAACGTCGCCTGCGTGTGACCGCCGACGCGTTTGTAGCGCAAGTCGTCGTCGACCGCGAGCGTCTCGGTTGCAAAGATGCTGCTCTTCGTCGTTGCGAGTGCATTGCGGTCAGCGTAGACGCTCACACAGTACTTGGCCGGTCGGAAGCACCGCACGACGTTCTTCACGAGCGACTCGTAGCACCGCAACCGGGCGTTCGTCTCGAAGCTCACGTAGCTACAGTGACTTTCGGGCGTGATGTGGATCGTATAATACGCGTCAAACAGAATGCCGTTCATCGAGTACCCACACGGATCGAACGCAAAGTCGTCGAGCGTCGCACCAGGGACGAGGTCGCGGATCCCACTGTCGATCGTCATGCGGCGCGACGTCATCGTCGGATCATCGGCGGCTTTGAAAAACTGCTGGGCGATCGCCGGTGGCATGTCCTGCATCAAGACTTGAAGCGTCGATTCGTTGTGGCTCTTGCTGCTATGCGGCGGCGCGAACGCACTGCTGCTACTACGGAATGGAAGCGACGGGACGACGTCGTGTTCTTCGGCGTCCCAGACGTAAATGTACCAGTGGTCGCGGTTCAGTGGCCCCAACACGTGCGCCGAGCCGTCGGGGAAGAAATCGTTCAGGAACGCAACTTCCGAGTGGAACGACGTATGCGGAAAGACCTGGTCGTCCGGGAACGTATAGTTCTTGCGCGAGTAGCTGACCCACTCGATCTCTAAACCCAGAGCGTCAGCGTACTGTTTGATGAACGGCAGCGTCTTGAGCAACGTCGTCGTGCCGCATGTCTTGATCACGACTTTGTGGGCGTAGACAAACAAGCTCGACTCGGACAGGACGTACGCGTCAATGTGTTCGTTGCTCGTCTTTGATAAGATGCAGCACTGCCCGGCATCAAGCATCGCATCGAGTTCCACACGCGTGACTTCCCGGAAGCCATTCACGTGCCCGACGCCAATGCGAAAGTCAATCTCGAGGTTCTTCTCCGGACCTTCAAACGTGTTTGGCACGGACGCCGGCTCGGACGTCTCGGACTGCGTCGACGACGTCTCGTCATCCGACGGGGGGACCGTCAGTTTGATCGGCTCGGGGAACGTCTTGGCCATTGGATGATGATACGCGCTTTGTTTGTTAGAGGGCGGGAGATGGGTGGGTGAGTAGATGGATGGATGGACCGTGTTAGGCTGGTTCGTCGCAGGCTCCGATGTAGAAGATCCCCGTGAAGATGTTGGTCGGATCAACAATGTCGTCGGTGCTGATGAGGTAGATGGCGTCGAGCAACAACAGCATGAACGAAGGTCGCGTGTGGCGCAGAGTGACTGGTGGAGAGGCGAGGTGGTGTCGAAAAAGTCGCGAGGGGGGAAGCGAAGCGGGTCGTCGAGCAAGCGGGGGAAAGAGAGAGTTTGTGGTCTGTCTTTCTGTCGCAACTTGCTTTTGTCACTCGCTCGCACTCGCACTTGCTTTCGACGTGGTGGGGAAGAAGAGGGGTGTGGTGGTGGTGGCGTGCGTCGGTTGAGGCGCTGGTGCTGTTTGCTTGGTGGCTTTTGTGGTTGTGTGGCGGTGTGCTCGAGCGCTCGGTCGGACGAGTGGCGCTGGTGTCAACGTTTGCAAAAGTGAGCGAGTGCCACGCGCGATTTTGCGGATCGCGATTGACTCAAGCAGCAGCAGCCTCAGCGGATCTCGCACGCGAGCCATTCAAAGACGGCTGCTGCAATTGTGAGTGCAACCTCAAGGATTTCCATGATCGCCACTCAACTAATCTACAAAAACGGTATTTTAACGGCAGAATTGTATATTCAATTGAAGTCGTGTACTAATTTGTAGAGACACCAAACACACGCTTTGTACCAAACTGCACATAAAAATGAGTAAATTCTTACAATGTATTAAGATAAACAGTATGCCATTAAACGATTTTGTTTGGATATGATGCTCCGAAGTCGGATCCGACCATTTCACCAATCAAATAAAGCCTAAATACCTTGCATCATCTATCCTTGTAAGACCATAAATATGGGTATTATATTAGTTGTCACTTTCCCTACGCAGTTACTGTACTACAATGCTTCAACGCTCTCACTACAGCGCAGCGAGTCTCGCAACACAGCGAAGTGCTCGACGTGCATTGCAACTCGTAAATCCACTGCGCCACTACATATCTTTCCACGAGGTAGCTTCTTTTGTAGGGACATCTTCAGTTTTTAGCAAGATTTGCTCGAAACGTCGCGATCTTCGATCTGAAGTTCGTGGATCTGCGACAGTTTGGCACTAGCGAATGACAGCTGAAGTGTTGCTCCTATTGCAGCAGTGATAGTCACATATCGCTGCTGCGTTGCTCGTACTATACGAAATAGGTGATCATCTCTAATACGTTGCGATCTTAGCCTCGAAGGCGTCTCCTAGACGCGGAAGGATAAAACTGAAGCACAATGCGGACACGACTACATCGCCTCGTTCTGCAAACGATTGGTTGTCGTGCGTCCAAGCAGCTGTGTGTCACGACTGCTATTCGCATCAAGCGTCGTCACAATCAATCCCTGCCTCACGAAAGGCCACTCATCCATATATCAAATCACTCGCATTCGTATCTGCATATATTCTGCGTCTGCCGTGCTGACAATCTTGTCAATACTACTCTCTCTCTTTATTCCACCACGATTTATATCCTCTCTGTCTCCATTCCCCTCGCTGTCCTACACCGTCGCTGTCGCAGCATCAACTGCATCTTGGAGCTGCACGCGTGCTGCTGGCATCACTTCCTCGTCCATATCTCCTCCTCCTGCCTTGTTTTTGTCACTCTTCTCACTCTCACCATCAACCAATGGGACGCAGTGGACGATCTCCGCTCGGCGAGCGTCACTCCGATAATGTTCATCGTCTGCAAAATGCGGGTGATCGCACAGCACTGGTGACGATACTTTCACAGCATATGCACACGTCTGGGTCTCTTTCACGCTCAAAATATGGTGACTCGACCCTCCAGGGCTGCAGTAGTAATACACTTTTGCACGTCGTGGCGTCAAGTGATCGAACGCCGTGCAGTGCGTCCCGTGATCGTATAATTCAACAAACGCCGGGCGCGCAGCGTCGTGCGTTGCGTCAATGTGTTCGTGCACGAGCGCTTTGTGCGCGGCTGCAAGTGCTTTATTCCCATCGGTATTGATCACACCGAGCGAGAACTCGGCCGTGACGCGTCCGTCGGCGGCATCGCGATGGTACTGCCGCATGCTCCGCCCAAAACAAAACTCGTACGTCCACCAGCCTTCATTGCGTTTCACACACGTTCGTGCGTCGACGAGTGGCTGCAGCAACGACGGGACAGTCAATCGTGCGTGCTCGTCTGCGTCACTGAACGCAGCGCTACAAAACGCACGCGACAGCACGAGGAAGCCCGTTGCGGTGTGTGTGCTGGCGCGTTCATCGTACGCGACGCCAGCGACAGTGTCGTCGACTGCGGTCGCACTGCAGAGAAACTGCACACACACTGGCTCGTCGTTGCTATTCGAAGCGCGATAGACTTGCGTAAACAGTGGCACTTTTGTTGTTGTTGTAGCGTCAACGAGCGCTTGTGTCGTTGCGCTAACGAACGCATGGAATGCGAGTGCGTCGGCACGCACGTCGGCAACAAACTGACCGAGTTCGACGACTTCGTGCGTCTGTGGCGCTGCGTCGGATGTGGTTGTTGTTGCTTGTTGCTGTGTGTCGTCATCAGCGCGCGGTGACGCTACCGCTGGTGCATCCAACGATGCGTCGCTGGCAGTAGCGTCACGGACAGTAGCGTCACGGCTTTCACTGTCGGACGCGCTCGTGTGCGTGCCCAGACGCACTTTGCGGACGAGGACACCAGGACAGATCTCGTAGACCCAGCGGTTTGTCGTGTCGACGTACTGGATACACTTGGGACGGATCTTCTGCGCTGCGGCGCGGCCAAATGCCAAAAACGCAGCCTCCTGTTTCGCACGTTCGCGTGCTTGTGCGTCACCTGGAGCGTCGAGAGCGTCCTGTGCTTGCTGCTGCGTGAGTAGCTCCTCCTGCTGCTGTTTGTGCAACGCATCGCGTGTGAGCGGCACAAAACACTCAAAGCGCTGGCCTGTTTTGAGCGTCATCAGCTGCGAGCGCGTCGCGCCTGCGTCTGCGACGAGTGCGAGCGTCTCGGGTGCGCGAGCCGCGTGGATCTGCACGACGTACGACGCGTCCACGGCCTCACGCTGCAGCAGGAGCGCATGCACATTTGCGTGGGGTTGTGTCGCAGTTAGTATCGAGAGTAGCGCGAGCGCTGCTGCTGCTGTCATGCGCCACATAGTCTGTGTTGCGGCGAGTGCGTGTTTGGCAAGTACGACATCAGGAGTGTTTTTGAAAATATAGAGCAAAATGCATCAAATATTTGGTGCATGTGCTGTCAAAATTTCCAAGTCATTGGACTTTTGGTTGTCGCACTTTTGCCTCCTTAACGAGCCATTTTCTATTGTAAGGTTGTCGCACTTTTTCAGATGACCCCCCAACCTGTACGAGTGCGACAACCTAACAATAGAAAATGGCTCGCGAAGGAGGCAAAAGTGCGACAACTTGGTTATGTCACTATCGAGCAGCATCGCGATTTCTCCGATCTGACAAAACGCGTTCAACTTTTTGAAAGCAGTCATCCTTGGAATGCATTGTGCCACCTAGAATGCATATTTCTTGTATTGCATACCCATACCGGCGAGGAGCCGCGAAAACAGCCATACAAAACAAAAAGGAGTAAAATGCGAGATTCACGCATTTGTTTACTGCTCAAGTCAATCACTTCTTTCTCGACCGCGTTCGATTCCATCGACTGCGCGCACCACGACTTCGAGCAGTAGCAGCGTCGAGTGTACGTAACTGTAGCTGTCGAGCCCCCGTGTTCAATTTTTTGTGCCACCACCAGCGTCTACGGTGAGTAGTTTACGACATGTTTATTTGCTAGCATCTACTGATATATTCATGACTTTGTTATTGTATTTGTGGCACTTTAAGTTATACATGTGCGAAACATGCTACTATACTTGTATGTACTAAATCACACAATCGAGTTGCTTACCTACAGTATTACATTATACAGCATACTATGCACTAAATACACTTTGAATTAGCTTGGAGTACCGATTTCGTATTGTCACTCCAGACGTTTTATTAGTGCAAGCACCACGCCAAAACTCTATCAAACAATGAACTGAACGGTAGTTATTAATACCGACACAACAGCAAATTGTACTCACAAAGCACCAGCAAAATCAATATGTATTTGTTGATTACCTTTTTGTGCAAGTGAAAAGGATTTGGGTTGTTTGTTGGTCAAGTGTCCGGAGCAACAAAAAAAAAGTCGGTATATTTGGGCAAAAAACGAAATACTGTCATACTACGTACTAATGCTAAATATAGTAAGGCGACAATACATATATGTATACTACTACAGGTTTTCACATAAACACCAATATATAGCAATATGAACAAACGTATATATCTACATTAAAAATCTATATTCGTATATGTAGACGGTATATATATAAATTTCTTAACCAATACTACACCCATTAAATAACAAGAGTATGGAGGGGAATCCTAATCCTAAGGTGTTTATTTGAGAATCAGGGTATTGATGCTAATGCCGTGTCATTGCTTCCTCTAAACGTAATGTTGCTGCAGAATTAACAGTAAACAAAACAACTATATGTATGAGCAGAAATCGGTAGCTGATAAACATAATTTGCACAAAATTCCGACATACATGTCAAACAGGTGTTGTACAGGCACACATCGTTTTGCTGAAACCGCGGACATTTTTCACACTTCGATGGCGCCAAATTGAAAAAATTTCTGTATTGCTGTGATTGGAGCGAAAAAGAGATGATTATGGGTAATGCAATAATGTAACCAAAACCCACTCTCTTTTATTGAGGTTTGGACTGCATTCTCATTGCAATATGTTTGCTGCAAAAATAACATGTACTAATACGCTTACACAAGAGAGATATTGCACATACATTGGAAATAAATATCTATACAAATAGACTACTTTTCATATTTCATATCCGACGATTTGTAAAATTGACTTCATTTTTCACTATAACTTGGAAATTCTTACCACACGACCGAAAAACAGTAACGTGTTATACATGACCACATACAGAGCATCACAAGAAAAATGAACTGGTTCGGGACACGAGCGCCAAACTATGTATCGGCAAGAAGAAGTTATTATTACGAGTCACGCCAGCAATAACGCTGGACAACACATATATCATACATAAGCTCCATAACTGAATCTTAGCCAATCAAACGCAGTTGTTTCAACTTGAAGGGAGCAGTCGGATTCGTTAAAAATGGCTGACAAAGAGCGTATTTGACAATACAAATATTTGCAGCATTACTAGTAAATAAAAAATGTGTACTGATGATCAATCGTCATTGAAATTGTTGACCGTTGACCATCATAATTCATAAAGGGTATTTGAGAGACATAGGTATGGGTACTTGACACAGTGATGGCTTCGAGCAAGACGTCTATGAATGCTCTACCTGAGTGGATAAGCAAGCATGGCAGCTGCGATCGGGAGCGTGGTGGCGCCAAGCAAGGACACACCAGACAAATTGCGGGTCTTATGCACGAGCAGGTGCGACATTGTAGGAAGATCATCAACTTCGAACACTTGTAGCAGTCGCAGCGACCGCAGTACCACATAAAATAGAGTTTCGCGAGCCACTTGAAGCACGAGGCTTTGATCGCACAGTTACACAAACATTTCGGGCGTCCGAGCGCACCTGCAACAGTGCCGTGAGTGCATTTACTGTGCCGTGAGTGCATTCTCTTACACGCCTTCAGCAGCAAGTCCAATTACATACTCGCGACGCTCGTGCGGCATTTCATTCGGAGCGCGTTTGCGATTGCTTACAGGAGTCTCGCGCGCATCGACACTTTAACAGATGGCTATTGATGTTATAGTAACGATAGAGTGCTCAACACATGTTTAGCTGCTGTGAATCCGCTGAAGTGAGACCATAATTCATGACAGTCGCAGACGTGACAACAAAACTGCTTTGTATCGATAGCCGACGCCAGATGTGACTACAACATAACAGACACATTACATAAACAGCTACAAATCAAGCAAACACATGGAAGTCAACTTTTGTTTACCTTGTAAGCCTCTGATAACTACACATTAAATATAAATCCGATGCAAGATGTGACTACAACACAACAGACACATTAAATAGACAACTAAATCAAACAAACACACGGAAGACTTACGTTGTTTGTGTTGTAAGCCTTTGATAACAACTCCTAATACAATCGTCCCGTTGTATCATGTCCATTAATACCACCGATGTGAACCGATTTGAACTACGCTATCGAACTGCTCGCAGTTTAAGCCCTCTTTGTCGCCATCAGAATGCTTGACATACCACTCCGGCTTGGTACCCTACCCACTATCACATCCATCATATATACCGGCCTTCGTTAGCTATTTCGTTAGAAAATCATTTGAGCATATTGTATTTATCGTCTGTGCATGAAATCATAGTCGAAAGCGCTACGAAAGCTGGGGCTGAGACCTGCGTAGGCTATCTTCGTATCGAGTTGAAACGCTCTTCTTTCTTGATGCTGGCGGCCACAGGTAGGCGTGCCGCCAGATTGGCGATGTCAAATCTTCTGCTGAGAGTCCGTGTATAGTGAACGGGATATGGCATGTAGGATTGGAGATGTATATATTTATAGCAAGTTTATTAGGTTAAGTATATGATTCGGTATAGTTACACCTGCACGTCACTCAAGCACTTGTGTGTAGTTTCGAAATGTAATTGGCTTGTGGCTGTTAAGGAATCATCAGCCGACAATGCATGGACTATTACGTAGGGATTTGTTTTGTAAGGGACGAAGAACGAGCTATTTAATTCAAATGCTCAGAACAAATTTCCCTTATTCTAGTCACTGTTTCAGCAACTGTACTTGACGTGTAAGAACGTGTCGTCCGTCCACGATTCCTCTCCTGCACCGAGCACGTCGCTACCGGTAAGCCCGATTTTGGTATCACTTCGTGCTCTGTCCACACGGCTAAGATGGATGATCTGAGCTTCGACCTTAGCTAACTGACACGTGAAGAACACTCCTAGTCTCCCGCTCCGCCAGAAACTGTAACGGGGTTACACGCGCTGGTTATATTTAATAGCTCAGCGCTGCGGAATTCTATTCTCGCAATACATTTTAAGTCAGCTTTGTCAAGCTGCTTTATAATTGGTCATATATTCAAGTCAGTTAGACATTTGGACCAATTAGACAGTCAACAATTTAGAAGTTAGCACAACCACTCATTTAGAATAGAATTAGTTTTATTATTAACATACTAAAACTAGGAAGTTAGCCGTTTGCGCTAGACGAGCGCAAACATCCAACCCAATCTTTCAATACACTTCGGACTTTTACTTCCTATAAACACAGTCTTCGCTTC
>JAADXH010000057.1:0-50978 GCA_023337595.1 Globisporangium camurandrum
GACAGTTGTACTGTACAGTATTGCAAAAACTTCAAGTACTGTGCCGATATTAGCAAACATACCGGTTTGTACAGTGTTTCATTTGCTGAGCAATAAACAAGTCATAGCTGAGTAGCCTACGCACTGGTACTGGCATCGTGTAGTCTCTCTATGGCAAACTCATCAAGCTGCTGTATGGCGAAAATTAGATCAGTAGGAAAGCTGTTGACTTGCTGAGCAATAATCCAGTCATAGCTGAGTAGACTCTCTCTCGCTCTCTCTATGGCGAAAACCGAAGGCTGGTTAAAGTCTAAACGATCGGTATATAAATTGTTTGCCTGTGAAATAGCCACTTTCTTGATGAGTCAGGAGTTTGATGAAAGGAATATAAGACCCACATACGCCAGTCAACTCTTTCATTCATTGTGTGGGTTACGTTTTGATGGTGATGACACTTCCGAGTGTAACACGATTGATGTATGTTCAAATATATATATATTTATTGTCAGTAATATTTACTATATAAACACACAGTGAATGCTGCACAATTGTGCTCACATCCGTGCACTGTCTGAATTTGTTGCTGCGGAGCTTGGCCGCGCCCAGCATCAAAAGATGCAGCAAAAGATAAGGCGATATTGTCGAGTGTCCATTTTGCAACTTACCGTATGAGTGTCCAATATGCAACATTTTTAGAACCAAGTGGCCGTTGTGCAACGAAAGCTAGAAATCAGCGACCATTTTATCGAGAAAAACCGTACAACATGCAAAGTTGTATCCTTCCATTCTTACTAAGTTTATACAAATCAAGAGATTGCTTCCAAAATAAATACGGTACAATAGAGAGGTAGGTTTTTTAATTCACTCTTTAGTAAAAAAAATTAGAATTGATCAGCAAATGACGCACAACGAAGTCGAGTGGGCGACTCTCGTCGCAGTACTGCGGCGCAACGCTGCACGCGACGTCGACCTGTTTGTGCACGTAAAACCCACCACTGCATACAGTAGTGCTGCAAACGCACAGCCAGCGTGGGACGTCTGGCTCGAAGTGCCATGTGCACGCCGTGCTCGCGTGTGCAGTCGCGTCCATCTCTGGCTCGAACACAGCGACAACGAGCGCGTCGTATGCAGTCAAGGTGCGTCTGCTCTTGCAGCTTTTACAAACACATATAAGTTCACAGTCGTCTCGATCGCTCGCTTGCTCGCTCAGTGCAGGCGATCAGCGCGCATTTGAGCACTCGCGCACTCGGTGACGACGAAGTGCTCGTCCCGCTACACGACTCGACAACTCAACCACTGCTCGCTACGACACTGCGCACTGCAGTGTTGCCTGCAGCGTTGGACAAAGCGCTCACAGGCGCCCTCGAGCAGGTCGTCGGAGCAGTCGTCGCGCTTTTTCGCGCTTCTCAACGCCAAGCGCTCGAAGCAACGACGACGGCGACAAATCGTGACGCGCAGTTTGACTTCGAATTGCTCGTCACGCGCACTAATGCGCGCGTGTTTGCGTCATTGACGCTTGCGCTCTTCCCTACAGTTGATACGACGACGACCAGCAGGAGCGACGATGAGGACGCAATCCACGCGCTGCTGTTCCCTGCTGCGTTTGTCGCATTAACGCGTCCGACGCTTACACTCGTCTACGCACTCGATGGTTCGATGCTGGACAACAAGACCGCTGTTGCAATCACCGTCGAATGGCCGTTCGCACTCGCACTGTCGCAAAAAGTCGTCGACGTCCCCCGCCCCCACGCAGCGCTGTCGTCGATCGAAGTGCTTGCAGCAGTCGAACAGTGCTTTCTAACGCAGTGGACGACGCGCAAACAGTTCATTCGCGAGTTGCGGCAACATACAATCGGTGCGTTGTTGCTGTACATAGTATATTATATTATATATTATGTTATATTGTATATATACATGTGTTTTCAATACAAGACGTATAAATATTGTATAGAATAGTAAAAAATTTATACAAAAATTATTAATTTAATTGGCTAACATTGTTTTGGTCTATTTTGTGTCTGCAGTGCTCGAGTTTGATGCTGTTGACTATGCGCGCGTCGTGTTTGTCGTCCAGTTGGAGGAAGATGGTGCTTGTGAAAATGTGTCTACGTCGCAATTGCAGATCGTGTTGCTTGCGTTGCGCTTCACGCCTGCGTATTTTGCAACGCAGTGTCTCCGTGATCTCGAGTTGACGCTCTTGGATGGCGGCAACGACACTAGCAATAGTCGTGAGCGCGATACGAAGAGCAGTGTATCGTTGGTGTTGCACGCGGAGGAGGGAGATGCACTGGATGCAAATCGACAAAAGGATGCAGTGCACAGTGTACAGCAATTCCTCGATGCAGTGTACGTTGCACTGACGCAGCACGTGCGTCTTTGAGACGAGCGCTATGCAAGTGTCGATAGGAGAGGGATAGCCAGTCGTGAAGTATAGAACTGTAAATGCCAAACAACAGCTACAGTCGCTAAGCTGTACGTAGGTCATATAGTTTGTTGCCTCCAGTATCAAACGATGTGTCTTTCGAAGAGAGCCGGAGCAGCGTTTGAAAGTATGGCGACGATGTGATCTGAGAGTTCTAGTCTGTCATTTTTCTTGTATCCCAGAATGGCAAATGCTATATTTTCTTGATCTTATTCGAAGTGATTCCCACATACATTGCTATTTTTGTATGTAGTATGCGATTCTGTTAAAGCCAAAGAAAAATTGTTTTGATGTGAGCTCATGGGTGCGCTTTTCCAATCAGCAAAATTCGCAACCGACACGGACACGCACTCGACGAGCCATTGCGCTTCGTCGACAGCGACTGCGTCTTCCGCTTGTCAGCGCACTGCGTCCATTGTAACCAAGTGCACTTGCATCCACACACATTTACACATAGCAATGGCATCCATTGCATCTGCAACAACTACCAAAACACAACAACGACGAATGACACACGCGCTCGTCTTCGTGCTCGTGCTGCTACTTGCACACATGCCGTCAACAACCCACGCAGGGTGCTGTGACGTCTGCTTATCCCAGACCGATCCTGCGCACGACGTGATCACGTACGATCCGCTCGTGCACGACCAGTGCTCGAAAATCCGCGGCATCTGCTGCTACAACTGCGGCTTCTCGCACGGCAGCGCAACTTTCTCGGACGGCGTGACGTTCGATGCAACGACCGGTGCGCCACGCGCGACTGCGGGTACGCGCATTCGCTTTACGTTCAACAACGTCGCGCGCGTCACGTTCGACGCGCTCCGAATCAACCAAAAACGCACGACGTTCGTCGGGAACCGCAGCCTCGAAGCCGAGAAATCGACGACTGGTGAGTTTTCGCTGTGCGTCAACACAGCTGGAATGATCGCATTGCGTGGTTGGGGCGCAGATTCGTGCTCACAAGTCACGCCGGAGCTGACGATCCAAGTCGCTGACGCTCTCGACGGCGCCACGTGCGCAGCATCGCTGCCTGTTGGGACCGTCAAGCCGGCGGATACGACACCGAGCAGTAGCAGCACACAGCCAGTGGATTCATTGGGCAACAGCACGACGACGACAGTCCAGCCAACTGGCAAGTTTGATACTGTAAACTGTAACTTGAACCGCGGCTCGATCGTCACGAGCGATGACAAAACAAAAGTGTGTGAGTGCGCCGGCGACTGGCGCCAACCGCCTGCGTGTGATCAATACTCATGGACGAAGACGATCTTGACGATTGCAGGCGCAATTGCAACTGTGGTACGGTAGTAACGAAATGGGATCTTGTCGGTATGGATATATACAGAGAGAGGAGGATCGGTCTAACTGTCGGTGTGGATATTATATGCACCATACAATAGCTGTCGATCGTGATCTCCGTGCGTGCGTACTTGAACAGTCGCAAAGCGAAAGCGGCCGCTGCTGCTGCAGCACACGACTTGGATTTAGACGATCGTATCAGTGAAGAAGTCTTGCGGATCGATGCACGATCGCCACTCAAGACGACTTCGTCGAGTTCGATGCGCCCGTCGTCGTCGTCGACAACTGCAGCTGCAACGACGACGCGGTCGCCGCCACGCACGACGGCATCACGACCGTCGACGACGACAACGCCGGTCCTGACGACGATGAATGCGCGGGAGATGACACTGTAGAACAGTACGCAAAGGGACGGTAGATAATAGTACAAGCTTTCGATTTGCATTTTTCTCCAGCGGGAAAATATGACAGAACAAGCCACGCGTGCTCGCTTCGCGGGGCCGGCTTGCAAATCAACAAATTGTGTCTAGCTCACTTATAGCTTACGCGGTTGTCTTGCGTCACGGGAGAAAGACTTCCGTCTCTCTGAAGGATAAGTTTTTACTGACAAAACTTACATTTTTAACAAACATCAACACTGTAACGATGCCTTTTTTGCCTTCACTTTCTCGTATATATTGAACAGAAAAGATGTCGTACGAAAACGTATATGTGATGCGACAGTTACCCTCAAAGTTCCTGTGCCTATAAAATGGAATGCTATTATCTATATCTACATCAAGCCATCTCAATTGACAAAGCACTTTGTGTTGCTTTCCGCATTATCTTTAAAAAAACTCTACAAACAACACAAAAATGCAATCCTGTTATCGCTGTCAAAAAATATTCTATAAAGGTTGTTTTTTGCTGTGTAAAACTAATTCTCGATATTATTTGGGCTGATTTCGCCAAATCAGAGCACAAAAACCACTTCTTTAATGAAAAACTCAAATTGCAAATTGCATATTTGCCTCGCCTCCCACTTTTACAACCCTAGTCAAACGCATCTACTGGTAAATCCAACTTTTGTTGCTTCATGTCCGCTACGAGCAAGTGCGATGGCGTCCCGGAGTTCTTACACGCGCCATTTGCATGGAGCGCGACGACCGTATGGGTCGTGAGACTCACAACTGGCGCACCAGACGATCCGCTCTCCGTATCCGCGTAGTAGCTCGTCCAAAAGTCCCCGAGTGCGTTCTCATCGTTCACGACAGCAACAGTCGCTTGTTCGACGCCGCCGCCGCCTGTCGTACTATTCTTAGCATCCTCACCATCCTCCTCATCGTCGTCTTTTGCAACGTCCTGCTGCATCGTGATCATCTTGGCGCCGCCATTTGGGTGCTGGACGACATAAATTGGCTCGCCAACGACCGGTGCTGTCGTCCGCAGCGCAAAGAAGCCGTACTTGCCAGTCAACACACACGGTTTGCGGTACAAGCGAACGAGTGCGTAATCGAGACGTTCGTTCGCGTACACAAAGGCTGCACCTACACTCTCCTCAATTCCAAACTGCGCACACTCGCCTACTTGTTTACACATTGCTTCACTCTCACACGCTGGTGTCTGGACCATGAAGGAAAAGGTTGTCGCGTTCGCTTCAGTTGCATCTTTGATACAGTGGTGATTCGTGATCAAATGGCCTGCGCTGCCGACAAGAAAGCCAGTGCAAGCGATCTGTGGACCGCCAGCCGTTGCTGCGCGCTTGAGCAGCCGCGCAACTGCACGTGCTTTTGTATAGACGCTGCGCGTCGAGGCGTTCGCTTTAAAGCACACAGCCGGTCGGTTCTGGTTTGACGCACCGCAGATCTCGCGGCTTTCGATAAAAGGTCCATCCGCGCCAGCGCTCGTGATCGCGGTTGGGTACAGAAACTCGAATGCGTCGATCTCCAAGCCAAACGATCGAGGGAGTTCATACGAAGCAGTGCGGCAGCCCGTGGGGGCGAACGTCACGACAGCAGTTGGTCCGGGGATGCGCGGCGACGAGAACTGCGTCGCACTGCTTCGTGGATTGTCGACGCGTTTGGTTGTTGTGCCATCGGGTGTGGCAATCGTTACAGTGTCGCGATTGAGGATGTGGAAGTTACGAAAGTGTACGGATACATACGGTGCCTCGCGGTGTGTGAACGTCCACGACTGTGCGATGCAGGTTGTGAGCGTCGCGTTCGTGATTGCGACTGAGCTGCCGACGACCTGGCCATTGAGTGCCGCGCGCAACGCAGTGACGTCTGTCGTGGAGGTTGTGTTCGTTGAGCTGTGTGGAGGTGTTGGCGGCGCAGCAGCAGCAGTGGATGCTGCGTGGACGTGGGTATGTGTGTCTGCTCTGGCCGCAGTGAGTGCTGCAAACGCCAGTGCGACGGCGAACAGACGCGACATGCTCGCGAAGTGCAGTGTGGTGGTGATGTGTGTGCAACGAAGCAATGGTGTATATAATGCGGTAGTCTGGAGACCAAGAAGAGCGGAGCAACCAGGGCGGACGCCGTCACCGAGGCGTGCACACTTACTTGAGCTGCTGGTTGCGTTGATCGTTCGGCGTCGTGTGATTTGCAAATCATATGATTTTGCACACTTTGTTGTGCTGTTGTGATGAGCAACTGGCTTGCGAAAAATATATAAAATTCAATAATCAAGATCGCACTACCGTGTTCCTCATTATATACATGCAACAAGCCGAGTACAGTACACAAACCATATTTTCGTTTACATTCACGTACTATAGTAACACTTAAAACACCAAACAGTCATGTATACTCTGTTCAAACAACCAAGTCTGATTTTCGTAAAATCTATTGTAGTTTTCGTAGAGTTGGACCCACGTTTGTTTTCTTTGTCTTCGAAATCCTGTTATTACATAAAATATTCGATTTTGAATTTTAGTTATCTGCGAATTTTACAACACAGCGAGCAATATTAGATATACAGTATATCTCTAAGAAAATACTGTGACAGCTATGAATCGTCTCTAAAAATCCAAGGCAAATATAGTAAGGACTACTGTATATCATCGTAAAGCCTCGCTATTATCGTTGCACGCTAAATCCATTTTATCGCCAAAAGCTCGAATGTTGACTTTCATCCAAGTACTGAATATGCAACAGTGCGAGATCAGGATATCGGGGACAAAGCGAAACGATACATTCAGTATGACATAATACATTATTGCAATTGACTAAACGACGAAAATCCGCTCAAGTATCTTTTCCGTACTAAGACATGGTATATGATGTTGTCTTCAACGCTAAACACGAACGACATGTATTTCATACATCGCAATATCAGAGTAGATAAATCGAGGATTGAAAAGATTTTGATTAAGACGAGGGGTTTCACACCTGTCTTCACAGACATTCTGTGGCGCCCAGGGACTCACAAGTGGATTCCGCTGTAGAGTCACCTGTAAAGTCGCCAGTAGAGTCACCACCATCAAATCTCTATTTCTATCTCTCTTCCTCTCTATCTTTCATTCTTTCACAAGCTGCCACGCGCTGTAGAGATGTATTTCATATCTATAATGTAAAGTAACAGCAACTATTACTAAATTACCAAAACGGGCAATAAGCAACTTTTGTGACGGACAACAAAACATTATGTAAATAGATATATCATACACGTGTACTATTTTACGATTTTGTGGAATTGTCCCCCTTGTGAATAATTGATCAAGAAATCATTACACATAGTAATGATTTCATTTGCACCTATACAATGCACGTGAGTTGCAGGGGTCAAACTATAGGTAATTTAATATCTAGCACGAAATTTGTGAATTGCACGTGCTGAGAACAGTTACATTATCGTACAATCCACTTGACACGATACGCTAGTGTGTTGTCATAAAAAAGAGAAATAGATGTATAGAGGTAGTGTTTTCGAGACAAGGCAACTTATTAACTAATAGTGCATTAAATTAGCCAATTCAATCATACATAGACGATCAATTGCGACCTTTCCGACCAATTTGAAAATATGTTTAGAGGTAGTGTTTTCGAGACAAGGCAACATATTACCTATTAGTACACTAATTTAGTTAATCATACATAGAAGATCCTTTGCGACCTTTTCGACCACGTTGTATATATAGCGTCACTGTTTTCCGTTGTTTGACAACTTTGTACCTAGTACGGATTATATAAATTGTGAACTAAACCGACTAACCTCGTTAGCGATAAACCTCCACTTAATTGAGAGCAGTTGCATCGAAACGCGATACAGCCGCATCTTGCACCTGCACTTTCTAGCGTGTGCGGTTGGGTTTGGGACGTACTACGAAGGCTTCCATTATAGGCGCATTGTTACATAACATGTGGTGATGCTAACATGCAAATCAATGCTTTGTCTACGCATTTAACCCCAAAATACACATTCAAATTCGATTGACCATGTGATGTAAGCACATGGAGTCTAGCATATCATGAGCGGAATTGTCGCATGTTGTACAAAACAAGATGTTTTATACCACTTAGACAACTATTAAGATCAGTTAAATGGTAATGTATTGTAAAAAGTAGTGATATGTTTCAGACCTTACACACATATATTGTTCATGAAGATATGCAGTACATTGTGATGAAATTTGCTTCATGTTCATATATTTCGTTAGACATTTCTGCTATTTCGGTTCAAACGTTCACCGTGCATGTGTTTTATACGCAGTAGTACAAAACGAAGCGGTTTGCTTATTTTACCACAACGAAGTGTATTACAATGATTACGATATATATTATTGAAGTGCGTATAGCTGTGCTTGAATGTATCCATATTATCCTGCATATATAACTACTCAAAGACGCTTTCATATAATATAATTATATTTAACTACTCACAGACGGTGTCATATAATTTACAAATGTGTTTATTACTGTATTACCAAAACATCCACTCTGGAAATTTAATCACACATGTTTGTGCGTTTCAGTAACTGCTTTATGTCAATTAAGAATGGAATCATCAGCTGGAAATTCGGTAGTCTTAAGTAGAAGTGGCACAATCGCACAAATGACAGATACAATATAAGCAATCAACACCGCCATTCAATTCAACACGCGAGGTTTTTCAAATGGCTGAAAGTTATGCTCAGCGTCTATTACTCTACGTGTGTATCGATTATTCAACTCCCCGATATTTCGTGAAACCACGTCAAAGTGGAGTCAATTTAGCATGGATTTTCAGGGGAGACGGGAATTTCTTGTGTGAATGAAAACATTGATTACGTTTATTTTTATAACAAATGCAATGTACTATTTTAATACATACCAGGGCAACAGTCACGAGAATCTACCATGCTTTCCTAATGGTGTTCACGGGCAGAAGTGACACCAGTTCAGCATTCCGAGGCCGATCGAGCAGGCGGGTGTCAAGTTGAAAGGCGTACTGGACACATGATCGATATGAAACATGTATACCCGTCCAGTAGGTAATTTCTAAACAGCTGTACTTGCTACGGGCCATACCTTGTACTTGGGTTTTGCATGTAGATGGCAGTTAATGAGGTATTTAGTGAATTTGTGCATGTCTAGTAAACATGTTCACGAGCTTTTGTATCTCTACCGACGACGCTAACACTTGAATGACGGTAACTACCCCACTGAACGAATCTTTGCAGCAAGTCCCTCATTAGAAGAACTTGCTTGTGCTATTCAAGTAGCATCTTGACCCTAAGTCTGTTCGCTTTAGAAAACGGGTCGCCGCAGCACGTCTATATACGAAAGGTGTAAGACCATCACCATTTGTGTCAAATGATCGGGGTCGACTACTGTGTTGTGCAGTGTCGCTGCGCATACTTTGTATAGACGATAAGCAGACATACACTTTGTCCAGAGCTATGACGCGGCTGTCAACAATGATCATTATCGAGATCTAAAGATGTCATTTTGGCAATCCCGTCGAAATTAGGACGGCCACATCTTTGGATACCTTTGATACATATTGTCGTATTGTGAAGGGAATGGTGTGTACCAGTATTAATGTATCGGCAAGAAATGATGACAAACCGCAAAATCCACAAGTAACTCGTTGCGCACTCATGATCGACAACTTTCCTTCAAGAGTCATGCATGTTTTGCGGCTTGCCGTTTACGAAAATGAAGTATATATAAATGACGTGGCTCTAATAGCAGTCATTTTAATTGTTTTCGCACAGTCATGATACTTCAATAGTTACACCGTTGCTGCTTGAGACCATGCTGCAGGTAGGATCGCTCTACAGAGTTGCATCATCTGCATTCATTCGTCCCATACACAATAACCGTTTTTATGAATAGCTGGCTAAGCTACTTGCAATTGTTGAGCGCACGCCAGACGCATACTTAAGAAACGGACACCTCGTTTACAAAAGATTTTACATGATTTGCGACTGCGAGACCGCGACCAGCATAAACCATTGTGCTCCGGTCTGACGTGCTGGATGCAGTATGCAAAACGATGTGCTTGATATTGTTTTCATCATTTTAACATTGTAGAGGTATCATATTGATAGGTTTACTTCACTTATTTTGTTCAACCGTCGAGAATAAAGAAGTTGAGTTGGAAGAGATATTACATATGTAGTATAAAGCGAAACGAAATAGCAATATATCTTAAGCAAGCAAAAGTGTAAGTAGTAAATGTGTCGTACGGCGACAGTATGTGATGTACGCATAAGCATTGCTACGATAATGTTTATGTTATAACATGTCACGATGCCGCTTGCTGATATCACCGTAGTACAATACGTGTGAAAGGTGTGTCATCAGGGATCCTATCACTTCTGTTACTCCTCACGTTTGCGGTCATTGTTATGTTGTTCTACTGTATATAGCTATTCGTCATGTTTATCCACACCATCCAATGCAAAACGGATGTATATTTACTTGATATGGTCACATTGAGTCAATGGAAGCATCCACTACACAGTGCATCGATGGCTTTGGGACTTTTAGAACGTTAACGTTAGAGCTACTTGTCAATTTAGAACGCAATTACTCGTTTAAAATACCAGTGCAGACACAGAAACTGCACTATTTGCCGTAATAGTGATCGGGTGTTTTTCCTAACGTCAAATCATGAAAGAGCAGTAATTTAGCGTTTACTACCTAGCAGGCATATACGACGCAGAAATCTGCGCTAAAATACGTTTACTAGCACGCAGCAGATAAGATATACACACATATGCAAAAGTCGCGTCAGAGTCATCGCAGCTCTCTCTGATTTGTGTTTCGCTGCATGATCGCATGTATTGCAAGAGCGCGAGTATCGCGATATTAAGCTTGTTCTTGTACGAAAACAAGTCACCGTAAAATGCAACACAGGTTCCACGTGTTTTCCTATCCACCATAAAAAGCGGTACAAGTTGTCAACACTATGGTAGTTGTTTTGTGTCATGTCTTAAGTATGAAGTAAAATCCTTTACAATAAACTGTTGAAGTAGTGGTGAGCACTGTCATATGTCGATAAACGACGTCAAAATAGATGATTACGATAAAATATCGTGGTTACTCTAAGCCAAACTTATACGTGCACATACAAACATCAACATATACCAATTTAGAGCGTGCGAGTTCAACATGTTGTAGATCATTATCATCCGTGCAGCCTGTTTCTGCTAACCGTGGAAATCTTACCTTTGCAGTCGAGCTCACAATAAGATCCGCGTTTGAGGTGCAGACAAAAAATACAAACACTCGATGTAATACAAATACCAGGAAACAACATTGGACAACAAAACTCAAACGCATGATCAGTATAATGGCATTTGTTACTTCGGTGGGCCGCGACAAAGCGATCACTGATTAAGAGCGAGGGGGGATCCGCGGTCTCGCCAAGGCGGGTGTCGATACCGGGACATCGCGAGGCACCGACGCCGATATGCACATTATTGCAACAATACTCGGTCAATACTTATAGTGTATTATACTGAATGTTGTAAATTATGC
This sequence comes from Globisporangium camurandrum, assembly GCA_023337595.1. Taxonomy (NCBI): domain Eukaryota; phylum Oomycota; class Peronosporomycetes; order Pythiales; family Pythiaceae; genus Globisporangium; species Globisporangium camurandrum. The sequence goes on from JAADXH010000057.1 coordinate 11,647, forward strand.
GGTATAAACTGCACAACTATTTCAACATTATCTCGACAAAAAGATTATGGTCTTCTAGGAGTTTGCAAGTATAGAAAATGGCATTATGTTGGCACACGTAAACTATATCGACTTGTGGCACATAAACTCACAAATATCTAGAGAAGTACACCAATATTCTATGGCCGACAACTCAAATTCAGAGAACTACATTTGAACGTTCATTTAGTCAACATTCTTAAAGTCAAATCACATTTGTAGTGCCTTTATAAAATTACATTTGTAAGTATTTCCAAATATATGATGAATATACGACACACTTTATAGACATATACATCACATTTCACATTTCATGAAATATGTAGTCATGTAAAACCTGTAATCGAATATCTGGCACACTATGTTGTGAATCTCAGTATGAGTTCTTGTGCAAATTGATTTTGTCCAAGAGCTTTTTCTTTTTAAGGTCTATGTTCCTCAAATGTGTACTAATTGATTTTGTAAAGTACAGTTTAGATTCGAAATCCTAGTGTCTCAAGATCTGTTTGTTCCACATATGTGTTCTATAACTGTGAGCGGTCTGTAATTCAACAATATACTGTAGGTTACCACAACATCATAGGTTACCATATCTTAAATACTCCACTTAATAAAACAACAAAAATCATGCAGAATGCAGCTTTTTGCAAGAAACCTGAAGTGATATAATCATTTTCGCTTTGCTGCAAAAATACAAAGAAGGACAGCATTTTGTCCTTGCTCGCAGCGCGACTCGGTAGCACGTAAACATTCGCGAAATATTTCGTAGTATATATCAGCAGTCTTAGTACAGATGTGTGCCAAAATGAAGTCTATGTATGGGGAGTGATCTACCGACGTGCACACTGGTTCCCCATTTACCCTTCTAAATGATAATTTATGAGCTGCAGACAAAGTTGAATGGGGTTACATCTTATTACCTTTCTACAGTACTATTTGTGTATCATCATTGCTTTAGCATCACACGACGAATGAGAAGACATCATATTGTAACAATATACGCCTTCCCGCAGATATACTACTATATACAAAATTGTACCAGTATTATGCGGGTTACCATAACATTTTGTAGGCTACAATCTCCGAAAACTCTAAACGACCAAAAATCGTGTTGGATGCAGCTTCGTGCTTAGGGAAGACATCGGCTTGGCGAAGCTGATGTCATCTGTGCGATTTACAGCAAATTTCTTTCGTTATGACAACGCACGACACGAAGTACGACACGAAGTCAATGCAGTACATGTGCCCATGCAGTATACAATCGTTTTAATACAGGTGTGTCCAAACGAAGACTCGCTACCCTCGAAACAACTTGGCAAAGAAGCCGCCCTTGCTACCCGTCGACTGCTTCTTCTTTGTTGGCGTTCTTGCTGCCTCTTTGTTCTTTGCGTGCACTTGCTGGACGAGCTGTGCACGCGCACGTTCCTTCGCTCGCAGCGCAAGGACTTGTCGGAATGCCGCTCGTGCACGCTTGGATCGCCATGCGCACTGGAGCTTTATGGCACTCGCAAGCTTGGCAGCGTCCAGCCGCTTTGCCATGTCTGCGCGATACGCGCATTCGCGATCCGCAATCACGCGCATGCGCTCGTCTGCGTCGCTAAACGTATGATGTGGTTCGCGGCGCACGACGCGCTTCGTCGCTTGGTCTTCAAAGAGCCACTCCAGCAATGCATCATCGTCATCAGTGACATCTTCCATAGCAGCAGCAACAGCGTTGCTGTTCGAGCCAGCTGCTGCTCGTACTTGCTGCTGCTGCCGATCACGACGGCGTTGTTTGCGCCGCGCCGCAATGTCCAACTCCAGCTCTTGCAGTTCATCGAGCAGCTCAAATTCACTCGATGCATTGTTACTACTTAAATCAACATCTACTTCATTGTCAGTGTCGCCGTCGCGATCTGCAGAAGCGACGACGTCGGTTGCTTTCCCAAACACAAACGCTCTTCGCACGACGGATCCCCGTCGATGCTGCTGGCGTCGAATGCGCATGCGACGCCAGCGATCGTAGAGCTTCGCAAGTGGTACGCGCTCGACGACACGCAAGCCATCGAGTACGACGTCCACAAGGCCAAACCGGTCAGGTGGGACAGCAACGATGATACCGGTATTCACAACCGACGCATCTTTAGGTGGATGCACTTTGACATATAGGCCGCGCGGTGTCTTATCCTCTCTAATCGTTTTATCGGTTATGTCCTGGAGCTGCGAGAGCTTGCGCGGTACGAAGCGCTTCATCGCGCCGTCAGTTGAGAAACCTGCACAGTCGTCGTCCAAGCGACATAGCTCCATCATCTGCACAATCGAGTGATTTTCAGGCGGTACAAACCGGTAATTACCGGTCGAAAAGTCCTTGTTTCGGTAGAATTGGAACGTGATTGCACACTTTGCAGCAACACTTGGTGCAACGACGACTTCGCGACCGATGACGCACCATTCTGGAAGACGGATTGCACGATCGAAGAGGTAGTGCATGTAATTGCGCTGGATCAGCGTCGCAGCCGCACGGCGCTGTGCTGTCAACGTCTTGTACGCGCGGAATGCGTGCGAGGCGCGCCACGTGCGCTGGATACTGACACTCGCGTCGAGCTGTTGCTGCGCCATGAGTAGGTGGCGCCAGCGGCGCTCGTCCTGTTGCATCAAAAACGCTTCAGCACGCCTTAACCCGAGTAATTGACTCGCAGAAAGCGCTGTTGGTTGCAGTAGGTAGCCAGGCAGGACCCAGTGCTTGTGTGCGTTTAGAAACACGGGCGTGCCGTCCATGATCGCGTGCGTGCGCGTCGTCACGTGGCTCGTTGCGAGCGCGGCAATGAACACTGCGCGCTCCGTAAGCTCGTCGTGGAGCTGCTTGGCAGCACCTTGCAAACGCTCCAAGCGCGCATGCACGTTACGCTGTGTCGTCTTGAGCACTTCGATGCGCCGCATCAGCTCGTAGTTCGTCTTGAAAAACAGCGAGACATTCGTATCATCATTGCCTGTGCAGTTACCGGTACGCAAGTACACAATGAGCCACGTCGCAGCGTCGTCACTCGTTGGTTTCGCGCGCTGCAAGTGCACGAGCGCACGGACGACGCCGTCCAGGACGTGCGTGTAATACGTATCAAGGTCGCGTTGTGGGAAGACAAACGTGCGCAGCCACGCATCGTCGGCGTCGTACACGGCGCTGGCTGCTGTTGCAGAGGCGTCATGGCTACTCGAGTCGTTCCAGTCGGTGGGGAACGCGACGCTACTGTGCGCGTCGATGCTCCAGTCGTCTTGACTCAACGGCGTTTCCGTAGCGAGGAACGCAAGGTCGTCAGTGTCGAGACGATGTTCGTCACGTGGGAGCTCGAGCGTTTGCTGCAGTGCAACGATGCTATTGATCAGCTGCTTGCAGCTCCGTTCGTTTGTCTAATGTGCGTTCCAAAACATCAGCAGTAGAAAAATACGCATATTTAGTAGGAGGGGTAGCTGGAGCAACGAGAGACCACGCACTTTGGTGTCTCGAAGCGCGTTCTCAATCACGCGACGCTTCTTATGCATCTCGAGCACGAGCAGTGACACTGCATCGGGTTCGATCTGGTACGAGAGCTTGCACTGAATCGGACGGGCGAGCAATCAGAGTGAGAGCGTCGTCCATTGTTGCGGCGTGAGTCGAAAGGAAAGTGGAGTAAATCGCAAGCAGGTTGACATCGAGATGCAAGTGTAGCCGTACTGCGTGTCGAAGATAGTCGGCGAGATACGGAAATGGCGCGAGTGGCCGCGTCAGGAGCAGCTCATTTAGACCGTCCGAGAGGTGCTGCAGTAGCGCAGTGACGTGCGGCAGAAGCAAGTACGTCGAGTTTGGTCGCACAGCGGCATGTACACATGGCAGCAGCTCGCTTTTCCAGCGCTTCTTCCTCTGCAACACACGCTCACGGATCGCACGGCGTCGTCGACGCTCCTCCATGGCGAACTTGCTCATATGTGACTTCACAATTTGTGGATAGCGAAAAGGCGCATAATTATGTACTGAATCGACGGAGAGAAATGAAGAGTGAGAGGAAGAGAGAGAGAGAGGAAGAGAGAGAGAGAGAGAGAGAGAGAGAGAGAGAGAGCGAAAGACAACGAAGGAGGTGAAATGAGATTTGTGGCGGTTTTCACTTCAATCAAGCAAATCACGTGATGCAACTCACTTTGACAAGCAGCTCCATCCTCGAGCACGTATCTCATTTCAATCGACACGAACATCCATCAAACACATTTCGGAGTTGCAAACAGCTGGTGCGTGGCTTCCCAATCACTTCGCTGTGCGATGCCACGCACTTCGTCCACACGTTCCCTCGCTCGTCGATACCAGCTGCAGCACTTGCATGCTGGATTGCCGCAGACTCGGAGCACGCTGCACTCGCATGCGCGCTCATTATCGATTTTGCATCCTTGTGCCGACGTCTCCACAAGCGCACGATGCTGGTTCGTAAACTCACAGCTGCGCTTCTGCTGCTCGCAGTTGCTGCATCAACTGTGCTCGCTGCGCCTGCAGCGCATGTGCACATCCACATCAAGAGCGCTCCTACAGACGCCACAACGACTACTGCGCCGTTTGCGCTGCTCAACACGACGACAACCACGACTAGCGCTAATTCGCCGTTTGGCGTTATCGACACGATCGATGTAGAGCACTACAAACTTGCAGCGTGCGCGCCGCAGGTCTGGAACATTTCGCGCGCGAACGCAACGGCGGTGTGGCTCGACTTTACGTCGATCGACGCACCAGGCGACCAGGTGATCGTGTCACTGCTCAACGGATCACAACCGCAGGTCTACAACGTCGCACTCGATGGTATCTCGACCAAGCCGATCGTCGGCTCGAGCCTCCGTCTCGAGTTTCGTCCTTCCCCAAAAGACGCAACGACCACGGGCTGTGCGGCGACCGGCAAGCTCCCGTCGCTCACAGTCGCTAGCGTCGGGTATGCGACCGCGAAGCCGTTCAAAAAGATCAGCGTGTGCGGCACGTCCGAGCTCGTGAACGTCGCGTGTACAAAGAGCATCGTGCAGCGCCAGTCGGACGCAGTGATGCGCTTGCTCATTGCAAAAGACAACAAAGCGTTCTGGTGCACCGGCTGGCTGTGGGGTAACAAGGGCCACATCATCACAAACTACCACTGCCTGTCAAAACAAACGCACGTCGATAGCACAAAGTTCCAATTTGGTGTCGAAATGAGTAGCTGCAGCGACAAAGAGTGTACGCCGAGTGCTTGTGTTGTGCGCGAGACGCTCGTCGGGAAAGGCAACGTCGAGCTCGTGAAAGCGAATGAGGAAATGGACTACGCAGTGCTCCAAATCACAGCAGCAAGTAGCGCAAAGTCGCTCGTCGCCAAGTACGGCTACTTGCAACTCCGCGACGGCAAGCCAATTTCAAAGGAGTCGTTCTACCTCGTACAACACCCGGGCGGGCGACCGAAGCAGATCCCTGCGATCGTCAAGACCGACACGATTGGCGTCCCGCGCGTTGCAAAGCTCGTCCACAGCGACGCAAGTGACAACACGAGTCCGATCGTCGCAGTCAAATACATGGCCGACACGGAAGGTGGGAGTTCTGGTTCGCCGCTGATCAGTCACAAGGATAAGCTCGTGATCGGGCTGCACCACTTGGGCGGCTGTCCCAACTCCGCGGTCGCGTCGAGCTTGCTCGCGACGGAGCTCAAGAGCCGCTTTGCTGACATTGACGGGTTTGGCAAAGTGTAGAGCTGGTTGTTGTGGCGCCAATGTTCTCAGCGACAGTCACACACTCTACTGTAGTTGAGAAGCATTGAAACGAAAAGTAAATGTGCGTTGTCACGCCAGAACCGTGTCACTCCAATGATGTAAGGAAATCACGATGTCCGCGTGTGTTCGCTAAAGTAAATGAGGGTAATTTGCGTATACTAACAAGTTATTAAATAACAACAACTCCCACAAACAATTTTGTCGTAGCTGCTACGCACAGACATATCGACAACCTTGACGACGAATACGAAGAGACGCTGCGCTGCAATGAGACGCTATTTTGCCTTCTAAACTGCAACCGATGTCACCTAGATGTATTAGCCGAAACGAAGTATATATAACTATCACGTATATTTAGTCTTCGTCACGTCAGAACCAAATCACTTCAAAAATGTACACAAGAAAATCACGACGTTTGACAACCATTACGCTCCGTATTGCCAATTTGACGCTCAATCACATCACCTGGCAAGCGATGCGCGCTGCTGCTATCGTTCGATCCTGTGTGGCAGCTCCAGGTGGGTTTGCCACTACTGCTGCAAGCGGTGGACGCTCAGCATTGCACAGCCAGTGGCGCTCGCTCGTGCCACGTCCAGCTAGTGTGCATTCACAGCCGTCGTCCCAGCGAGCTGCGCTACTCGATGCACATGCACAACAGCTTCTCCAAACGCGCACATTTGTGTCACTCGCGAATGTCATCCCACGCGCAAAAGTCGTTGCGCCACGCGAGCACCGTGCGCCGCCACCACCACTGCCATCACCACAGCTGCTGCAGCTGCCAAACGAGAACTGTGCCATCGAATACATCGACCTAGTGCCAGCAGCAACGCAACAACACCAAGAACGCATCAGTGCCGCCAACAACCATAGCACGTCTCCAGCGCGACACCAGCAGCACGCAACGATCGTGATGATTCACGGTGCACCAGGCACGTACCGCGACTTCCGTCACCTCATTCCACTGCTGCAGGAACAAGCTGGCGTCTCGTTGCGCATCCTGGGCATCAACCTCCCTGGCTTTGGCGGCTCATTAGCACACAACAACACTAACTACATTGATACGATCAGTGCTTTGCCGTCCGCAGCACTCACGCTGCGTGCGTTGCAGCACCTGTGCAGCTGCGACGAGCGCGTGTTCCTCCTCGGGCACTCGTTCGGTGCACACGCTGCATTCAACATCGCAGCACTGAACCAAGTTACTAGCGCATTACAACATCCTCTTGACGTTCGCGGCCTCGTGTTGCTTGCGCCTGCAGGCTGCCGGCCCCACCGCGTGCTTCGCCCACAGCACAACGCTGCGGTCATCGAGCTACTGCAACGCACCGCGCCGTTCCCCGTCGTCACACGCGCACTCGCAGCTGCGATCAAGGTGCTCTATACCACCATGCTCGGGTTCTCGAGCGACTTTCCTGCGAGCCACTACGTCGCTGGTATCGTCCGCGCCGGCACGACGGACTTTGCAACAGTGCAAGCGCACGTCGAGGCACTTGCACCGACGACGCCAGCGTTCGTCGCGTGGTCAACGACCGACGAGTACATGGAGGACGCAGTGCCGCTCGAGCTTGCGTCGCAGTGTCACGCTTGCGGTCCTCGCATTGCGTTCACTGGCGGGGGCCACAACATCCAAAAGACACGCGCAGACGAGTTGGCAGATGCAATCGCACAATGGGTGCGTACGACGCTTGAGGGAGACGACATCGTGGCGAATAAGGCGACAGCAACAGCAGTAGCAACACGCGTGCAGGTGCTTCCGTGAGAGAAGGGGGTAGTGCAGCGCTTCCTTATCCATAGAGAGACACTGATAGTGATAGAGAGATAGAGAGACGGACAACATTAGAGAGAGAGACAGTTTTCGAGCGTCAGTTATTGTTCATGAGCGACTGACGCATCGCGCATGTGGAGTGTTCGGATCTGACGCTCGATGATCGCAACGAGTCGTGTCTGTTGCTGTAGTGGAAGGTGTTTGCTATTGCCTACAAGCTCCTTTGCGTCTAGCAGGTCGTCGATTCGTGCCAGTGCACATAGCGCTTGGACAACCCACGCAGCGCCGTCTGCGATCGCGTGCTGCAGCAATTGCTGCAACGCTCCATCGTGCGCAACCAGCAAACGCACGACAGCCGATTTCGCCGCTTCGACTGCAGTTTTCACTGCTACATACGTCGATTTGCCATCTTGCAAGCTTGCAGCAAAGAGTTTGACGGTTGCGATGTCGCCGCTGTGTGCAGCAGCGACGAGTGCTGCGTCTACGTCACACTCACGTGGTCGCTGCGCGCATAAAAAGCGCATGGCGTCGACGTGCTTGTGTCGCGTCGCTTGTGTGAGTGCGTCAGGTGTACAGCCTTCGTGGTGGTGCCTATGCAAGAACTCGAGGACTTCCAGGTGACCATTTGCAGCTGCGCTGTCCATTGCTCTATGAGAACAGCTTTCATTGCGGTGGTTGTGGAAAAACTCGAGGATCTCCAAGTGCCCGTTCCTAGCAGCTGTATCGATTGCACGCGTCGAGCGGCTCGTCGTGCAGTACGGATGCAGCAACTGGACGACTGGTAGCTGCCCATTGCCAGCGGCTGCGGCCATTGCGCGGTGCAGACAGTCGCTGTCACTGGAGATATGGAAGTGTGCTGCAGCCACTGAAGCGTTGAAGTGTGTGCGATCAACAGCAACAGCAGCAGTGACGATGATTTCGACAAGCGCAATGTATCCATGCTGTGCAGCGTCCTCGAATGCTAAGCAGCTGCAGTGACAGTCGCTGTGTGCGTACAGAAACGCGAGCATTGGTGCGTAGCGACCACGCACAGCAGCATCGAGTGTACGCTGCGAGATCGTACATCCATGTTTAAGGAGCCACTGAGCGACATCGACGCGCTTCGTGCGTGCGTATACTAACAGGTTGTTTGGTGAGAGCATGCGCGATGCAGGTGGGAAGTGCGCATGCAACCATGTGAGGACGTTGGTATCGGCGTCCGCTGGGCGGCGCAACGCTGTTACGAAGAGGTCTGGCTCGAATGGCCACGCAGGGTCGCTCAAACGTAGCTGCGCAATGCACTCAAGCATGTCGACGCGCCTAAAGACAACAGCGCAGTGCATCACGCGTGCGAAGCTCAGTTTTGGGTCGACTTGGCGCGTTTGTTGTTGTTGTGTTGAGTGCGATGGTCGGTGGGGGTGATGCCACTGCTGATGTTGTTTCGTAAGCTTGTGCACGAGTCGAAGCACGTTCGCTTTGCCAGCGACAACAGCAAGATGCGACAGCAGTCCGTCGTGCGTCAACGAAGCATCTCGCGCCAGCAGCTGCATGAACGCGTTTTTATGGGTGTGGACGCTCGTATCATGCGGAGCGAGGCACGCGCGGTAGAACCGCACGAGTTCGCTCGGGTAGCCAGGCAGATATTCCATGATCACGTTCCAGAGCGGCGCCGAGCCGAGGACAGTGGTACCAGGATGTATACCCATGCATAGCAGCGATTGAGGCTCTTGCCCTGTTGTTGCTGCGCATGGTGGTGTGTTGTTTGCCATCTTGAACAGCTCCTTGTCCTTGTTCGCGCCGTGAGCTCAGTAGCAGGTTGCTTTTTATGCACATCATTTTTGCTAATAGAGTGTATGTTATACTAACAAATTGCGCATTTATTACAAGTCATAAAAGCGTCAATAGATGTCGCCATGCGGTTCGTCGTCGTGCTGTTCGTCGTCGTGTGGTCATGCGGTTTCGCGTCATGGGGGGGGGAGAACGAATGAAGCGCGAAAAAGCGCGAAAAACAAAGTTCAACGGCAGGTCAAGTATACTATACTCTCCCAACCGTTTCCGATTGCAACCAGTGATAGGAGATAGAACGTTGATAGAAAAATTTATTTGGTTCGAAATGCAGTCGACAACAGCATCCACTCTCAGTATGTATTTAGCACTTGTCCTAAAAGCGACAATAAATGGCACCACCGTAATGTATCTACAAAGAACCTTACTGTACCACAACCCGAATGAAAATGATGTGTAATGTAGTCGTCTAAACAATGATCACCGCTTGTACTTGGACGTGTGAATGTAAAAGTGAGGTATATATCACTACACGTGGGTTTAATCGACTTGGTTGAATAAGTTTGTCATATGACATGATTTGTGTATGCTCTGATAAGTCAATCGAGGCGCAAAATGATTCTGACGATATAATACACGAATGCACTTTATTCATGGCCAGGTGGTTTTGTTGGTGATTCTCGATATTAATACCAAAATCGAAACTTGTTGATCAAAAGGGCACATCAACTACAAGCGTTTAGTAAAACCAAAAATAGAATCCCGCTCATACGCAACGACAAAATCAAGGTATTTGGCTTGCAATACGATATATATAGTGTGAGTTGAAATGTCAGGCGCTTCATTCGGCGCGTTTTGTTTGCCATATCGTAAGTGCACACTTGTAGCGTTACTATACGCAATACGTGTTTCTATAACAGTCACTTACGCGCCATCATTTCAGCTCATGAACGTAATCATGTATGTAATACAAAAGTTGCTGTATCAACGAAAATGCTGAACAGGAGCTTGATCAAGTCAACTACCTGGCGTGATATGTGCGATTATAACCCATACATATACGGTGTAAATTGTATTTTGTGTGTTTTATATACGTGCGACACTATACATAACTATGGCTATGAATATAATGTATATATAGAAATCATGATGACAAATTTTTCTCGTGAAAAATATCATCCAAATTTCGGCACATATGTACTTTCACTCGTGATTGACGTCACCTATGCTTCGTGTTCATAGACACGCATTTTTTGAGCAAAAGTACACAATTACTCTATTCTTTGTTCATTCATACTCATCCCAAATACCATTCGCTTTCATCGATGAACCTTTTGTCATTACATTTTGTACGTTACATGCTAACATAGAACATTTCAGTTGTTAGATTTACATAGATGTGTTATCGATGGTTTTATATGATGATAGTATTTTTTCATGAGATAATGGAGCATACAATTCCTACGACGTTTCATTTGAGCACATTGCCAACTTCCAGTTTCTGTGATCACACGAAAAATTACTTTTGAAAAACTTACTATAGTGTACATAATGCGCAATAAACGTAATCAATTTTGGTTTATACTCAATAACGTTATTAAGTACATACAATGAGCTATGTAAATCTTAATGATGTATTCGAATGAGAGTGATTTGTTGATGACGCATATAGTTTTATCAAAAGATGCGCGTATAGTAATTGCTGTGCACAGCATTAATAGCTTTGGTAGTCTTCTACACCTCACGAAGTTCAGTAATAGCCAAAAAGACGCAGGTTTTCATATCCCGCTAACATATGGACCGAAGCGCGGGTGACATAATGTAATTAATACCACTTATAGAATACTATATATGACACATAAAAAACCAGAAAACTACAACTTTCTTCCACTGACAAAATGCAGTTGTAGCAATTTACTCAGAATCGTCTAACCCTTAAATATAATTACGTTCAATATACAATAGTAGTATTTGCCACTCATACAGTTCATCACACAAACTGGCCTTAAAATGTTTTGCTCCATTATTTTTGTCATTGTCTACACTTCAAATCGACATCTACTTTCTGTATCTCAAAATCATATATACAACACTGTATGATTTGTATATACTCTTGAAATGATGAGAACATCGATAAACGCGACGCTATTGACCAAATTACGACATTACCGTATTCACAACCGAGCTGAAAAGGGTACAGTTGAATATTACCAAGTAATCCACAAATCGAAATGAGTACAACAAGCAAACCGGGAACACAAACTTGCGTGTCATCCTTCGTACTTTGTACACTTGTTCTCGATTGCTGATTGTCGAACATAGTCTGTGTCGCAAGTCATACCCATTTGCGTGATATACTTTGACGGACGAAACGGCAGTGACGCCTTGCGATTGTGCATTTCTCAACTTACGCTAAAACAATACATGCATTAATACAACAGCTGAGCTTTTAGCGCAAAGCGACCAGTTCGGCCAAGCATATACGCCACTCAGATATGTATATCGGTGTTACGGCAGGTTTCTGAACATAACCATTTCTGGGTACATGTATAGGAAAAAGACGACATTTCGTTGCTGACACAAAGAGGTCAATTGGTGCATTTTTGAGGAATGATGGTTCGTCGTCGTGATTAACTTATTCGTTTTTATACAACATATATATAGAAATCCGGGAGACCAATGTTCTCTTCGTTTCATTTATTATATTCTATTTCTCCTCGTTTCTTATTTTATTACACATAAAAAGAAGTCCAGGAGTCCAATGTGCTGTTCATTTATTTTATTTTATTTTATTTCTCCTCATTTCTTATTTTATTTCGACGTGCTGACGTCAACACGCAAAGCCTGATAAATTCTGATTCATTGCTTTAGTGCTAGTTTTTGTATAGATATATTTTGTACCGAGGCGCTCCTATTGCATTGCACTTGGTGTCCCGACTTCTTGTTTTTTTGTATTGAATTTTGCGCGGGTGTCATGAGATCGAAAGCCATCGCATTAGACTGGAAGTTTGTAGGAAAACGAAATTCATTAGCAGTTGTGTGGGGAGTCTTTACGGCGAGCGTGCTGACGTCAACAACACAAAACTTTGATGTGCTTAAATGAACGGACGTGCAGGATGAGCACTCGAACACGCGCCACTCACATCGTCTTCGACCAAGTGCTGCTGCAGTGTTTGCGACGCTGAGCAGCAACCTCGACCAGCACACAAACACGTTACAATGCGTATCGCAACCAGTGTCTTTAACTGTAGCCGCGTGGCAACGCGTGTGCTCCGTCCCAGCCCGACGCAACGCACAGCAGCGCCAGTGTCTGCACTCTTGTCGTCGTCTGGACATGCACACATGATGGCGACACAGCGCGCGTTCTCGACCTCGTCCGTGCCGAGATCACGCGCTGACGTGACGGCGACAGCAGCGACCACTATTCCATCTACACCCGAGCTGGCATCTGCAGCAACTCGGACGCGTGCACCACGCCCAGAGCTCCCGGCGCCACAGTTCATCGACGTCGATGGCAAGTGCGTGATCAAGTACGTCGAGCTGCTGCCAGCGGGTGGTATGACGCCGGACACACCGACGATCGTACTTATCCACGGCGCGCCCGGCACGTACAACGATTTTCGGTACCTCATGCCGCAGCTGCAGCAGTCGAGCCAGTGTCCCGCGCGCGTACTTGGCGTGAACCTCCCGGGCTTTGACGGCAGCGACGTGCTCGACACGGACAACTACTACGAACACATCAGCGCCGTGCCGGCCGTCCAAACGACGCTCGACGCGGTCGCGACGCTCTGCGCGCACGACCAGCACGTGTTTGTGCTCGGCCACTCGTTCGGTGGCCACGCGGCCGTGCACTTTGCCGGCTTGAATGCCCAACAACCTCGTAAGAAGCGCGTGAATTTGAAAGGCCTCGCACTCGTTGCGTCTGCAGGCTTCAAGCCGCACAAAGCGCTCCAGCCGACGACGAATACGTTGCTGTGGCACATGCTGCGGTCGAACGTGTCGGTCCTAGAACAGACGGCACACGTGCTCGTGCGGTGGATCTACACCAAGTACCTGCGGTTCCCAGACAACAGCGATCTCCCAGACGCGTACTTTGCTGCTGGCATCGTGCGATGTGCGACCGCGGACTACGACGTGTTTCGCACGCATATCGAACAGACGCGCGCAAAGCTGCCGTCGTTCATTGCGTGGGCGCAGGACGACGCGTTCATGGAGGAGCCGATCTTTCGCGACGTTGCCGCTGCGTGTCACGTTGGTCCGCGCTTGGCGTTCGCTCGCGGCGGTCACAACGTCCAGAAGACACGTGCGACTGTCTTGGCGACCGAGTTGGCAACGTGGATGGGTAATGTTGTTAGTGGGAAGCACGCAGCAGCGTATACAAAAGATATTACGCAGTTGCCATGAGGAGCGGAGTGAAGAGAGGTGGATTGTGTGATAGATAGAGAGAGAGAGAGAGAGAGAGAGAGAGAGAGACTGATAGAAGCGATACACAGAACGTCTGCATTACATAGAGTGCATCTGAATCATGTTGCTCTGCTTCTCTTTATCTCTCTCTCGCTATCCCCTCCTTCTCTTCTTGAATTACACAACCAGCAACGTCGGACGCCGCTTGACGTAAAAGAGCATGTGCGCTTTGCTCTCCTGCACTTGGTCCTCGGTCGCAGGCGTCACCGTCACGTCGTCCAAATGCCACCATTGCGATGCTGTCGTTGTCGCTATCTGGACAAACGCAGTGAAGTGGCCACCGCTACCGTCCACCGCGTCGCTATCATCGTTGCGATGCGTCATGACTGCTGCAAGATCAAACACTTCGTTTGTAGCAGTGTCGCTATCGATCTCCTCCTCTTTCTCACGCTCCTCCTCATCAACTGCGACTGCCATAAACGCATCCAGCGTCAACTCTGTGAGTGGAAACACCATGCGCTTTTGCTTTTTCTTCTGCTGTTTGTTGCCGTTCCCGTTCGATCGTTCCAAGTGCACGACCAGCACATTTGGTAACTGTGTAAACCGCAAGCGCTTCGTCATGTTGTTGTACGCCGTACACATGCGGCAATAGACGCGATTCACGCCACGAAGCTTCTCGTCAGCAGTCATGTGCTGTACGAGCGATCGCAGCGACACGCCGTCGGCATCGCCAGTCGTGTCGTTCTCCTTTGCGATGTTCAGCGTAAGTGACAGGTCGGTAAACGATTCGAACGTGCGCGTGACCTGTTCGCACACAGTGCAGATGACTTCAATCACACTGACGCCGGTAAAGTGTTCGTGCATCACACAGTCACACTGTGATGCAGTGTTTGGACAGGACAATTCTGCAGTTTTGTTGCTGTTGTCGGTGCTGTTGCGAGTGGTCGAAGAAGGACCCTGAGTGCCCTGACTGTTTGTAGGTCGTTTATAGTCGAATGTGTGCGTATGGAGACTCATGAGCAACGCACGATAGAACGACAATGCGTCGTGCTGTTTTGTAGTAGCGGCTGAAGACGACGAGGAATAGAAAGCAGTAAGAAGCGCATGCGGAACGACAGGTGGCAGCTTCGAATGCTCTGCTGACGCAGGCGGCGATGGCGATAGCGAAGTCAGTGCTGCGATCAGCGCTTCGAGAGTGCACCAGAGACACAATGGCAGCGAAGCATCGTCTGACTTGTCTACTTTGTCTGTCGATGGCTCGCCTGCCTCAACTGGCGCTTTGAGCGTCTGCTGGCGATGATGCAATCGCCGTGTCTGCTGACACAGCATGGGACTGTGGCGATTCGCAATTATGAACGAATGCTGTAGCAGTCGCATGTGTGCGAGTGCTTGCAACACGACGTTCACATAGCTCGTATTTCCCATATTCACGAGTCCACGCGGCGTTAGCAATGGTGTCATTACGCCAATGGAATCCATCGGAGCGATACTCGTGGCTGCCGTTTGGCTGACAGTGGCTGTGACAGCGCTGTGCAATGCAGTCGGGTAGATAAATGCACAGCAATTGGCGCAAAACAGTTGCTGCTTGCGAACGAGCAGCGCTGCGTGAACGTATAAAGTGAGTTGTGTTGAACGAAGAGAGAGAGAGAAAGAAAGAAAGAGAAAGAGAGAGAGAGAGAGAGAGAGAGAGAGAGAGAGAAATGAATGTGAGCGACCGCCTCGGACGGTTGTGTTCCGTACGCACTGTCAACGAATGCAATTACACGTAGTGGACGATATGATACAGCAAATCGGCGCACCAAATGGATGATCGTGAACGATCGCATGCGCCATGAAGCAGCGACTGTCGACGTCATCGCTGTCGCTGCTGTCGGTAGTCGCTGGTTTGCTGCTGTTGTCGTGGGTATAGCTCGCGGGCTCCCGTTTACCAGTAAACGAGCACGCGAGGCACGCGTAGAGCTCATCGCAGAGGCTGCTACGCGGCAGTGATGTCTGCTACCGACAGACGAGCATGTTGTGCCTGTGAGCTCATCGACTTGCATAGCGTGATTCTATAGGATATCGGTATGTGAAAGCAATGTGAACCTGATCGCAGCGCTCGAGATGCTCGACCTCGAGCTGCGCGGTATCGGATAGTGCGGTTGGTGTCTCCGACGACGTTGTTGGTGTGGCGCTCGCTGGTGCCAATGCGTTCAGCTTGGCGCGGAGCTGCTGCGTATGGAGAGCTGCTGCAGCTGCAAAGTGCGCGCAGCCGTCGTGGCGAGCGCCACCCTGGATGCAATGTTGCAGGTTGTCCGTGCGCTGGCGCTTGTGGGGTGTCGCGAGTGCGGGGAGAGCAGCGACGTCCTCGTCGTCGATGCGTGGCGGCGCCATTCTAGCACACAGAGGCGCGTGACCGCACTGCTTGACTGTCTGTGGCTGTTGTTGAGCTGAAAGTTGGCTTGTGCGAGTAAAATCACAAATTCATGTACTATTTTGTGAACTGCAATGTATTTCTTGCTCAAGGGGACAAAAATGGGAACACGGCAACAAACAAAATCGTGTGTGGCCATTTTGCTGCACGTCAAGCAAGCAACCATGACAAGAATCGCCACTGACGTCACTACAGCTGCTGCAGCAAACACACCGCTGCCGCAACAAGCTGACACGGCTGCATGGGAGTCCATGCAACTACATGCTGCGTGCCACGACGGTGACATCGACAGCGTGCGCGCGCTGCTTGCGAACACCACCACTGTCGATGACGCCAGTTACAGCGCGTTCATTAATGCGCTTGACGAAGCAGGCAGGACGCCGCTGATAATTGCATCGATGCGTGACAATGAAGCGGCCGTGCAGCTGCTCCTACAAGCTGGTGCTGCACTCGATGCCGCTACCGCCAAGAGCAAGAAGACTGCACTGTACTACGCGTCACGCGAAGGTCATCTCCACGCTGCTCGTGTTTTGCTCCAAAATGGAGCGGACGTGAACGTGACTACAACAGCCAGCCGCACACCTCTTATTGCTGCTTCTGGACGCGGACACGTCGACGTCGTACGCATGCTCCTCGATTTCGGGGCCGACGTTAACATATCATGATGTAACTCGGGGTCCGCGCTCCATGCTTCGTGCCAAGGTGGCCATCTCGAGGTCGCTCGGTTGTTTCTAGCAAGCAGCTCACATGTCAACATACCGACCGACGATGACCATTCGCTGCTGAATGGAGCTGCTAATGCGGCAACCTCGATGTCGTGCGGCTCCTCGTCGAAATTCGGCGTATTTGTGAATGCAACTTGCCCGTGCGGCCGAGCGCCGCTGTTTCATGCTGCTGTGTCGGGTCACCTCAAAGTCGTGCGCTTCTTGCTCGAAAATGGTGCTGAGGTGAACCAGCTATGCGCGGAAGGCTCGACGGCGCTCAACATCGCTTGCCAAGAAGGCCACGGTAAAGTTGTGCGCTTGTTGCTCTCGCATCGCGCTGATGTCGATAGCGCAGACAGCGATGGTTAAACAGCGTTGTATGATGCTATGAGAGAAGGACACTACGCAGTGGTCGAGGCGCTCGTGTCGCATGGCGCAGCAGTCGACACGAAAACGAACGATGACATGACGGCACTGTTTGTGGCGATCTCGAAAGGCTATGCTGACGTTGCGCAGTTGCTTCTGGACAACAATGCAGACATAAACATCCCCGCCGTATCTATTGGCGAGACGCCGCTCGTTGCTGCATGCAAGCAAGGTCTCATCGAAACGGTGCTTGCGTTACTCAATCACGGCGCCGATATCGACCAGTCAACAAATGATGGCATGACGCCGCTTTATGTTGCGTGTGGGTTCGGGTTCCCCGATATTACATGCTTGCTTTTGAGTCGTGGAGCGGATGTCGAGAAAGCCAGAAGCGATAGCTGGACGCCGTTGTACTGTGGAGTATTTTGTGATCACATGAGCGTTGTCCGCGTGCTGCTCTTCGAAGGTGGTGCAGAAATCGACAAAGTGGCGCGCGACGACGGCACGAGTGCTCTTTTTGCTGCATGCGAGAGTGGGTCCGTGAGCATGATGCAATTGCTACTGAATCACCATGACCATGCGACAACAGACATCGTGTCAAATGACGGCTCGACGCTCCTTCACGCTGCAGCTAGCAGCTACTTTTCGTATGTGGTGCTTCTGGGCGACTCCAGCATTGTCGCACTTATTGACGTTGTAAACGACGCTGGAGAGACTGCGCTGGATGTCGCTGTGCGCAGCAAGCACACGTTGTCCGCGAAAGCACTTGTCGATGCTGGCGCTTGGAGCGAGATGTCTTCGGAGCTAATGAATCTGCTTCTACAGGCAAAAGGTTGGGTTAAAGTCGAGATAGGATTTGTGTATCGAGCGACATCGAGTGATCGCAACTGCCGAATACGTTGCGTAATGAATTGTGTGTAACGAACAGATTTGTTGCACTCTCGAGTAATTTTGGACAAGCGGTTAACGAAGTAAATTTGTACGTAATATATGAACACGAAAATGCAGCTACGATAAGTAGACAGAATAAAACGTAACTACACCAACAACAATTTTGTGCTGCTAGCCAAACAACCAACCAACACAGCATCACCCGCATCTGGTATCAACCCCAACGTGTAACCTGAACAAGTCGACGCTACTACACCATTGTAGCTACTTCTCATGTGACCAGCAACAAATGTATCTGTACCGCAGTAGCCTACGCTTTGATTACAATCCAGGATTTTGAAAAGATATATTGCATAAAGATTGCTAGATGTTTCAAAGTGTGACCAACAACGAAGTGTATAGATATAGCAGTGACCTAAGTATTGCTCCCTATCCGCTTCGCCACGAGGTGCTGTTTTAGCTCTGAACGAGATGTTAACGATCATACCACGTTTGGTTTAGTACAGTACTGCCACTTGGCTGTGCCTCACGTGTGCAACACAACAGCATGACAACACGGAAATCAGCACTCGCGATAGCAGTGATTTTGAAGTGGTTGAGGAGGACCAATTACAGTACAAAACATGTAAACCGTCGCCACGACATTCCACAAGACGAGCAAGCCAATCTCAATTAGCATGGTGCTCCAAGCGTCCACAACAGCAGCTACGCAAGCAGCACCGTTGATGCCACATGCGCGAGTGCGACACAATCGAGTTCCTCCTCAGCAACCGCAGCATACACAACAGCAGCAACCGCATAGAACGAAGAGCAAAAGCAAGAACAAGAACAAGAGCACCAATTCACGCACTAGGCTTGCACAGGGCAATCCGACGCCAGCATCCGATACCGAAGAGCAACAGCAGGACGTCCGCGCACAGCTGATGCATGCACTTGCACAGCACGCGCACCAAGTGGACGAGATCGCGGCGTTGCGCGCGGTGGCAAAGAGCCTAGCGCTCGAAGTCGATGCGATCCGTTCACAGCCATCGTCATTGCCACCGTCACATTTGCTATCACCACCTGCATCAGCTCGTTCACATACGTTCTTTGCACGCGACCTCGAGTTCAAGCAGCTGCATGACGAAAACGCGACGTTGCGTGACGAGTTGCGTGATTCGACCCACAAGCTTGCTGCAATGCAAACTGTTGTCAGCCGCGAACTGCCAGCAATGCGCGCCGCCGCAGTCCGAGCACGCGCTGAACTTGCGTGTGTTGCGAGTCAGCTGCGCGATGAGCGGCAGCACTGTGACCGACTCGAAGCGCGAATTGCTAAACTCGCTGCTCGTGAGCACGTACGAGCAGCAACGCATCGCAAGAGCGACGTGAGAAGTGATGAAGCAGTGCTCTGGCTGCAATGTCATCCTACAAATATTGACGATATTGATAGCGATAGTGAGAGTGAGAATGTCGGTCGTTCCCATCGACGCGACGACGAAGCACATGATGACAATGAGAGCAGTGCCCGCAAACAGACCCTGTATCGACAATCACAACGACGCTCGAGTGCGCTCGACAGCAGTCGTAGCAGCAGCAAACGCAGTCAGAGTGTCAGCAGTAGTCATGAATCCACCAGCTTGCACAGATCGGGTGCTGAAACAGCGTCAGCACAAGTGTTGAGCGACCTCTCGGGACTCGAACGCGAACTACAAGCGCTGCACGCAGCACTTCCATCGACGTTGTGACGTTTGAATAGAGTGTATCGCTCTTGAAATATTAGCAAACTGGACGATTCAGCTCACATAGCCACGTATCTTGTGCTTACTGCTTGCACACTTCAAGAGTCTAGAAGTCCTGATGCTGACTGACAAGCTGTGTGTGAGCATTATGCCGCTGCTAGCTCGACGTGTCGACGTCGAGATACAAGAAGATCGCATCGTGTCAAACTGCGAATCAACGAGTGCACCATGCGATGAAGTATCAAATTTGCTGTGCCATGGAAGTGTCAAATTGCAATTGATGAATTTGTTGACACCGGTATACAATGTGTCCAAATAAGCATGCTTTGGAGTACTGTACCGTGCACTTGTCATAATCATTTTCGACACTACAGTATCAAAAGCTGCAAAAACCGGTACATTGTGATCAGCTCCACAGAACCATTGCACATCACGGCTTGCCTGGTGGTAGCCTCGCGACAATGGACGACCACTTTGCGCGCGTGCTCGATGCTGACACGCACGCTGGTAGCAAGCGGCCGCGCGACGGCAGCAGCCACGACAACGACATCGATACGAGCCGCAGTAAACGAGACACAAAGGCAGCGGCTAGCGCTGCTGCTGCACTCTCAAAGCGCGAGCTCGATGCGCTCGTCGACAGTGCGAGCGCACAGGACATGGATGCGCTCGACGCGCGCGGGCTCAAGACGATGAGCGCGACGCTCGACAAGATCGTGCGCAAGAACGCACTGCTACGTAGCAAGCATGCAGACGCGCCGGAGAAGTTTATGGAGTCGGAGCTCGCGCTCGACGCAGAGCTCGGGCGGTGGAAGCAACTCGCAGCCGCTCCTGCTGCGGTGTTTGCACAGCTCGTGACGCTCGACGTCGCACCGCTGCTCCTCGGACTGTTTGCGCACGAGAACGTCGACATCCGCCTCGATGTCGTCGCGTTGCTCGCAGAGCTCACGGACGTCGAGAGCGCCGAGGCCGAAGCGGGTGCTCTCGACGCACGTCGTGCACTCGCACAGGCGCTTGTCGCGCATCGCCTGCTGCCACTGCTGGTCGCAACGCTCGAACAGCTCGACGCAGTGGCGGTCGACAGTAACGAGAGCGACGAGAGCGACAACGACGCAACTGCAGGCGTGTACCACGCCCTCCAGATCCTCGAGAACGTGTTTGAACTCGCGCCTGCGACCTGTACAATCGCCTGTACGACGACGCGCGTGTTGCCTTCTCTTCTATCTCTCGTATCGCCAACGCGTGCGTTCAGTGCGAGTCAATTGTACGCGAGTGAGCTCCTGTCGATCGTGCTCCAGTCGGGCACAATAGCGCAGCACCAGCTGCTCGTGCGTGTGACCGACTCGTCGGATAAGCCGCGCGACTTGTTGGACGAGCTGTTGCGTGCGATTGCGCCATTCCGGAAGCGCGAACCTGCAAGCGACGACGAGGGTGAGCTCCTGGAAAACCTCGTAAACGCACTGTGTGCAGCGCTGTTGGTACCGACTGCGCAGCACGCATTTCGTCGCTTGGAGGGGTTGGAACTCGCGCTCCGGTGCCTGCACGACCGCAATCGGAGCATCTTTAGTGGCGCATTGCGGATCGTCGACCATGCATTGGTGACAAATGCGCGGAATTGCGAACGGTTCGTTGCACTGAACGGCTTGAAGACGCTGTTTGCGATCTTCATGGGTCGAAAATTGACTACCGGAGCGTCGAAACCGCATCCTAAAAAGAGCCGGACGCACACTGCAGCAGCGCTCCGTGCACAGGAACACGAGAGTACTGCGAGCATGCTGGCATCGCTGTGTGCGCTCGTGACGCCAAGCGCGCCGCTCGATGCATTTGCGCGTCTGTATGCAAAGTTTGCCGAACGCGCGCGTGAAAAGCTCGATCGAGCGGTCGATCTGTTTGTTTTATACCTCGCGCGCGTCGAGCAGTTTGATGTGGAGAAAGCGGAAGCAGAGAAGGAAGCAGAGGAAGAGGAGGAGGAGGAGGAAGAGAAGGAAGCCCAGTACTTGCGGCGCTTGGACGCAGGACTGTTTACGCTCCAGCGACTGACGCACGTGTTGGCGCACGTGTGTTTGCACTCCAAGTTGCATCGCGCGTATGTTGTTGTGAAGCTCTACGCGCATCGGATTGATCTCGATGTGCTGGCGCAGATCTTGATGGAGCAATTGGCGATGCTCCCACCGCCGTCGCGTTTGAATAAGAGGAACGAGGCGGACGGGGGTCGTACGAAAGAAGGAGAGGAGGAAGAGGAGGAAGAGGAGGAAGAAGCAACGCAGAATGTGGAGACGCAACGTGCGCAGTTGACGCAGTTGATAACGACGTTACAGGCGTCGGAACAAACGAGTGGGCCGAGTACGACGAGCAGCAGCAGCAGCAATTGCAACGAGGAGACGAAGAAGACGGACGATGATGAGCGGAAGTGAAGGGAGGGGCAAGCGGTTGAGTTGGAGGAGAATGAAAGGAGGAGAAGGGTGCTAGTCATTTGCTGGCGCATGGAGCTGGAGGAGCAGCGATGGATATGCAAACGAATATCAAACGTGTCTATGGTTTGTAGTCTTCTCTACTACGAAACAATAAAACAGACGAACGAACGAACGAAAGAGAGAGAGAGAGAGAACGAATGCTGTAAGTGTCTCCTGTAGACGCACTCGACACGCATGCGTGCGTCATGCAAGTGGTCATGCAAGTGGTCATGCTGACGTCGACGCTGTTGCCGTGACGACGTTGCGCATCATGTCCTTCTCTTCGTCATTGTAGAGCGCTGCGAGTGGCGTCGGCGCGTCGTCGTCCAGTGGATGCGTCGCAGGTCGCGCTTCCGTCGACAGTTTCTCCGCAGCATCTGCACTGGCAGCAGCATTGGCAGCAGGAACCTCCTGTGTCTGCTGTTCCGTTGGCTCTCTGCTGTCCCCGAGCGTCGCAGCAGTGATTGCGCGCTGGAGCATCGCGACGCGCTCGGCTTCTTCTGCGTCGCTCTGCGCGGTCTGAACAGGGATCAGCATCTCGGACTCGGGGTCGACGAGCTCTGCGCCAGAGAACCGCTGCGTGCTCTTCAGTGGTGACGTTGCTGCTGCTGCTGCTGCTTCATGCGGTTCGTACTGCGCTTCCCAGATCTGTTGCGTCGGGAGCAACACGGTCGTTCGAAACGCGTGCCACGCTGCGATGCGATCGATCGCAAACAAATGCGGCGAGTGGGCGTGGGCACTCGTGAGCGCCTGGTCAAACGAGATCGCAATGTCCAGCAGCGCAGGTGGCGGCCGCTTTGTGATAGAACATGGCAGCGTTGCGTCCGTCTGTCGTGCAACGTCAAATGCGTTTAGTACGGTATCCAAGCAGCCTTGCAACAGCAAGTGGAGCCGCAGTGGATCGTTCGCTGCTCGATACGCAGGCAACTCTTTCCCAAACATGAATGGTGAGTCTTCGAGGACGACGATGAAGAGCCGTGCGATCGCACAGTGGAGGATATTCGCAGCTGGGAAGCGCAGGACGAGGTCGAGGACGCACTCGAGCGTCTCGGTCCGTCGCAGGTGCGCGTCGACAGCCGTGCACGAGACGTTGAGGATCGGTAGCATGAGGTAGATCGTCTGGACGTGGACGTTCTTGAACGGACATCGACGCGCACGCGGGAGCTGTAGCACGGCGAGGAACGCAGGCAGCTGGGCAATGAACTGCTTCCAGACAAGGGGGAGGTCCTCGTGCGGGCTCCCTTGTGTAAACTCTCCATCCTCGTCGTTGCTTGCGCTGTTGTTGCTACTAGACGCTGATAGGAACGCTGCTTTTGTAACGCAGCCACATTGCGACTGCTGCAGCAACGAGTTGAGGACTTTGAGTGCGTACGATTCGTTTGCAAACGCACTCGGGAGTGTTTCCAAGTCGAACAACGCAGCTGCAAGGAGCCAGTTTGCGAGCTCAGCGCGCGACGCAAGTGCGTCGACGTAGTAAAAGCCAATACTCCCCGTGCGGCGCTCGTGGATCAAGTCGGTCACCAAGTCACACGTAAAGAGCATACGCGCAAAGCGCAGATGCAGTGCGTCTGCTGCTATTCGGTGCTCAAACGCACTGGCGTCCGTGCGTTGTAGTGGCGGCAGATGAACAACGGCCATCGGTGCAAGTTGATGCAGCAGCTGCGTTGTCGCGCCATGCAGCGCCGTGACGCTCGCGTTCGTGTCGTTGAAGATGCGCAGCAGCACATCACGGATCGACTCGCAGCAATTCAGCACGAGCAGCGTCTCGAGCAGCGCAGCACTGTGGGTGTCGCCAAAGAAACCCAGGAGTGACTCGGGCGAGTACTGATCCATGAACGCATGCAGAAAGCGTGCGAGTGCTTCGAGGATCATCGTGTCGCGCGAGTCGCACGCAATGATCGCGCGGCAGATGACGTCACGTGGTTCGCTTTGCAGCGCGACGAGGGCGGATATGAGCTGTGGTGCAAAGCCCGAGGCGCACAGCACCCACTGTGCGCGAAACACGTGTACGTACTGGTCGTAGCACGGGAACTCACCACCGCCTGGGGCTGGCCGCTCGCCCAGGGATGGCGATTGATCTGCAGCGTTTATCGTCCTACTTGACGCTGTCATTGCGGCCGACGACGGTTCTTGGAGGATGTTCTGCACGAGCGATGTGACTGTACAGCGGAACCCATATTCCGGCAAGCCAAGGAGGACGAAGGCACGAAGTGTCAACCTCAGATGCGCCATCTGATGTATGGTCATAGTCACATGTACGCACAAAACGTATGTGCGATATAGAGACGTACTGTTGTCTGGTCGCATGAGGAACTGCAGTGTCGGGATGTAGTGTTCCGAAAGCGAGGTGACATCATTGAGTAGTGCAACGACATCGACTGCATCGCCCATGTCTGCGAACAGTGCATCAACAATGTTGGCGTGCGCCAGGAACGCCTCGATGCTCTCGCTCTTGGTCATTGCGCTTTGACTGCTAGAGCTCCATGCACGATCGAACTAAAAGCGATCACGTACTGAATGTGTGCGTGTATGACGTTTCGAGTCATTATCTATATTTTCAAAGTATATGTTGAAAGGAACAATTTTGCGAAACAACACGATCATAAACACTATGGGTAGTGTTCATTACAAGTATATACCCTACCGCACAGTAGTGTATTCTATGTTTCACCAAGCCTCTTACGAGCCTTTGTGTGAGTCGGGCTCCAGGCCATTGGCTGGGTGCCCACTTTCTGCGAGAGCTGGGCTCCGCCATTTTGTGGATCCCTCCAACTTCCACAAAATTAGCGTGGAGCTACGAGCCACAAACCAAAACAAGTATCAGTTGGGCTCAGACAAGTGACCGATGTTTCCTAACTTTCACTAAACTGGCTTTCCTGACTTTCCAAAAATTGTCAACTTGTCGATCGGTGAATCAAGGCCCATACAAATCAGTATCAATGCATGCGACATATTCGTTGTTGCTACGCTGTTTGCGCTGGTCGGACGTTCTGCGTTTGCTGGAGTTGCCTCACTGTTGGCGGTCGTGGCACTGCCTGCGCGTGCTGCAGCGGCGGCGATTGCTGCGATAGTGGCGCTGTTTGCGTCCGTGGGGCGTGCTGCGCTAGTGGTGCTGTTTGGGTTTGTGTCGCTGTCTGTGCGTGCTTAGTTCAGATTGATCTAAAAACAACGATCGCGCATATACACGACGTTTGGTTTAATTATGAACGTACTGAAATGTACTACATACTGTATCAATTTGCGAAAACGCATAATAAATATCATTGTTAATATTGTTATTAGTCGTACATATCATATCGCATAATTGTGTATTCTAATGTTCACCTTAAATACCCAACGTTTCTATATACATGATTCAGCTTAGTAGATGGTCGTAGCTCCTGTTACGGCATTTCTGTGCTTTGCGCGTTTGCTATGTATATCGTCGCTCTTACTCTCTAGTTCTATTCAAGTTATTTGCTTATGCTCTGCCAAAGTTGTACAAATTGTATTCATTAAACATACAATAGATAAATGTGTAATAAAAAGTGTTATTACTAGGTACTAAGACCATTTCGTACCGCCAATGCATTTCGCAGCTTATTATATCGATTTCTTTGACATTTGTGATTGACACGATCGACACAATTGCAGTCCATGCCCTTCTTCCGTTGTCTAGCGTACCCTCGTATAACGGCAAAAGGATGAGACTCGCCCAAGCGACCAAGTATATCAATTGATTAATTTTATCCAACCTACAAAAGCAGCAAGTATGTGCTGTGATCGTCCACATGTTGACTACTTCATGTCCAGTCGTCTCACTGGCGCCCTTGTTGTCCACATATTCCCAATTATATACTACTCGTGTTATCTGCAAGTGTGATGGACCAACAGGCAGTGGAAAAGGATTGTACAGGTAAGTCACATTGAAGTCAACAGCTACAACAATAGGAGTGCGCGCAAGAACTATTAAATAGGCACAAACCTGGACGTAGCTGCCTGAAAGTGCGGGTGGTTGTGGAGACCTATTCATTCAGTGTTTTTGTTCTCGTGCAACATTGTTCACAGAGGTATTATTAAAATGTTGGACTACACCCCGATTGTTGTGACGATTAATATCGATATTGAATAGGAAAACTTAGTATGGTCACACATTATCTGTATTGAATAATCCACTATTTTTTGTTAAATCACAAATGCAATGTACATCACATACTAACATATGTAGAAGTGCACAATATATATGTAATGTTATACACTCCTAAATCTGTGTAGTCACTAAAAAGCATTATTATTGAAAAGGAATAGCAAATTAATAAACAATTAAAGTTGTATCATACTAATAATCATGTAATTTAGTCGTGCGGGTACGTTCGCCATAAATGCAATCCACATGCAAAGATCAAGCGCAGTCACTCGCAAGCAGTAACTGCAAGTGTAACAAACTCTGCGCTGGACAAAACCAACTGGGTGGAGTCTTCCATGTTGTTGCCATGGTGCGTTTGGCATCCAATGCCAGACACATCAATGCGGTCATTCCGCGTTCGCCACGTTGTCGAGTCGAAGAGGAGATGAAGCTGAGTTTCAGCGTAGTGGCTGCGACATAGGACAAAGCCGCGACGATAGTAAGACAGCGTTGAAATGACATGAAACAACAGAAAAATAAGAGATCGTCTAAAATTGGCTGTAAAAGAATGGAATGCGTCATGGAGCACGACGAGCAGTACACCACGTCGCACAGAACTGTCAAGCTGCATCAAGTAGCATCATGAGCGAAACCAGCAGCAGTAGAAGCAGCACACACACCGCGCGCTGTAGTCATCCCATTGCAATGTTGTGTTTGTCTTGATGGCACTGCTGCTGCTAGAGTGGTGCACGTGCGAAGCCTGTATATGCAATACGTTGTTGTTACAAACTATTTGACTGCAAAAATCTACACAATTGACGATCTCTAATACAAGATATTGTAAATAATAACATGGAGATTGCGATATGATGTTTCGCATCTTAGTTTCTTGCTGACAATTGTTATAGATATCTATATGTGTTTGCGAAATGTCACGAGTATTAACATTGTACATTTACTCGCTCTGATGAACTTATTTCGCTAATACTATTTGCTCCGGCATAACTTAGTATATCAAACGTTTAGTTTACACTAATCGTAAAACTACCCAGTGCATTGAAATTTATTCACGAAAGTGCATATAGGCGATTCCCAACGTTATGTCAGTTGGTCTGTCGAGGCTCGCCATTGGCTACGCAGTCGTCTGGCACTGGCGCCGCTGCAATCGACTAACAACTCCGAAGGCGGTGTTAATATCATTCACGTATGCGCTTGCATCCGTGTATAGACGAAATAGTCACTGTCGTCGGATGTCAGGGTCAACAACAGCACCGAGTGCAAAAAACGACAGCAGCTCCCAAGGTAGCAGCTAAATATATATAAGAGCAGACAACCGCCAGAGTGAAAGAAAACGGTTTTGTATGTGCAGTGAATAGCACATGTAATATTTCTATGATTAGTATCACTCTATAAAAACTACGTGGAGTTTGCAGATAGGAAAGTTATATATAGTCTTTTATTTTGTTAACCCCGTCTTGTCAAATGTACATTCCATGTCATTTAGAAATTGCTATTTCTCAGATCGTCACACAAAAGATGACATTTGATTTGTCTCTTGTATCGTGTTCTTATTATGTGCTATGCTTGCGTGAATCGTCTCTTGTATCGAGTTCTAATTGTGTGCTAAGCTTGCGTGGGTCACAAAATATGAAAGAGAAATACAATCGCGTTTTGCAAGACGATATATTACAACATCGCACTCTCTAACTGATACTACTTGGGTTTTGTACGCTCTATTTAAAGCGCTATACAAATACAAATATGGATGTCGTCAAAGAACAAAATCCTGCGCGTTTACTTCGCGTGCGCTTGCTCTATTGCAACAAATATCGCAACCACATTACATCATGTTGACCCATAGCGATCGCTTTACAAATTTATACACACGATCACTTGTCAGCAACCAAGTGATATAAACAGGACGGAGCGATGTCCATTCCATAATCGTCTCACAGTTCTTATTGAGGCGTAACATACCTGTTGCGAATAACGAATATGTCCTAGTTATGTCTTATTATTATAATGGGGATCATTATATATCTTTATGGTCGTGTCTTTTAGAGCAAGCAATTTTCGCACTTTTTGCAGCATTATTTACATATTCACGACAAGCTGCTTTACCATGGTACGTGGCAAAGAGATAACTAATTTGTATTTACATTGTCACTAGTACATTTACCTAAATAGTACATTTGTATCCTAATCAAATGATGACGTACATATCGTGCGAGAAACAATAGTCAAATGGAGCATATTCTTTTGCACACAAATGTCAGCACGACATCCGCAAAAGTACACCGACAAATCTTGTGTTTAAGTTATGCGTGAACAATTTATACATCCAAACCACACCGACAAATCTTGCGTTCAAGATGTGTGTATGCAGTTTATAGATAATTGTAGTATGAGATACCTTTAAAGTTATAGAGGCATCTTATTTTATTTACGAAAATGTTTTCGAGGGAATTTGTACTGCTCAAACATACACTTGTAAGATATTACTCCATTCAAGTCCTGTTGCGCCGTATCATCTATCTCCACGTTTCATAAAAGTGATGGTTTGTAGAAGTATATTCATCAATTTTGCGCCTGGACATGCGCTACATCTAGAAAGTTTGAGGTCAATTGTTGAAGCTAGCTTCAGTTACGCACACTGTTTGGTAGTGCCAAGCCTACCTATTTAATCTGTCACAACCAGATCTCACACTGCTTTGATTTGTCTAATCGGTGATCGAAACGGCTGGATGGCTAATTTGTAATGGAATGGAGTGGTATCTTGTACACCCTGTGAAACATATCAACAATAAGTGTATATATATCAAACCCATTTACATTAACTATATGCTCAAAGGTGTTGAGCTGTGTCTCAATTAGCTCAGTATAACACACGAAATAAGTATAAACAGTACAGAAGACTATGAAATGACAATATTAACAAAAGTACACATGTTAAACGTGCGACAAACCAGAGATAGTTCGTTTTAAGAAATGCCCTTATGCATTTTTTAAACATAGCAATACATACACATTAGAGAGCTACACGGCACGCCGTATC
Organism: Globisporangium camurandrum; assembly: GCA_023337595.1. Lineage (NCBI taxonomy): Eukaryota > Oomycota > Peronosporomycetes > Pythiales > Pythiaceae > Globisporangium > Globisporangium camurandrum. The sequence goes on from JAADXH010000057.1 coordinate 41,018, forward strand.
ACAGAATTATATATTGTGCTTTGTCGGATTGTTTGTATATTTTTTGAATGAATGAACAAAACGATATTCATAGATACGATTTTGAGGGGAACCGAGATATTGACAAAATATATTTAGACGTTATAATTGCACTTAACAATCAGTCTCGTTTTGCTTCTCCCATTGTGTTTATTTACAGCTCATTGTTTGATGACAGTTATCAGCTTTGCGAAAAATGATCGATGTATACAATCAGACATGTTGTTTAAGAAGTTTATCTATAAAGTTTGTCTATAAATGTACTTCACTCAAAGTGGGGCGCCTGCATCAATCTTGATTATGCGCCTGCAATCCGAATCACACTTTGATTAACACGACACGTATGCTAATATGACAAGAGCTCTCTATATTGTATCTATATATTTGTCGATGTATGCAAATCAAGCACGATAAAAGGGCAAGTAATAGGACCAGTACAAAATGTATTTGATAAGAAATAGCGTTGTTTTGCTCTATACCTGCATTACACTTCTTTTAGTTTGCGTCTGCCATTAAATGATGTCGATCAGGTTGACAAGAATCACAAAAACATTAATAAAACACATTGCTTTCAGCTCGACTTGCACTTAATCGGAGCGTTCCAAACTACACTCACAACTTTGCTACCGCACATAACTAATAACACAACATAAACTAATCACACGCATGTAATCGCTCGTCGACTAACTCGACAGTTAGTTATCAAAGTCGTCGCTGTATACAACTCGTCCTCATTCGCTCTCATCAACCATAATGCCTTCAATCTTGTCACCTGCAACGCCTTCATCCTCGCTAATTGCATCATCTTCCACGCTTTCCATTCGAGCGCCTTCATCTGTCGTGCTGCTAGGTCGTTCGATGCTGCATGACTCAAGCCACGTTTGCTCGACAACCTTTGCGCCGCAGTTTCGGAGAACATGGTCGATGTTGCGAGCTGCCGACGAGTTGCTTGTTAAGTGCACATGCCAGACGCGCATCCACGGACCGTACGTCTGTCGTCGCTTTCACTGCAACCAAAGCAGTGCCACACCGCCAGCCGCCGCGAACAAACATGGCACCTGTGTACGGTGCCGTTCTTCGATGGTCGCTGGAGACGACTGTGATAGTTGTTTGCAAGCAGCAGCAGCTAATCGTACGAGACAGGCAGGCTATCGACTGGGATAGGGTTGCATTATATACTACAAGCCATAACAAAACGACGAGTACTACTTCTAATGCCCATGACATACACAACGAGTAGAGTCTCAGACGCACCGGTCATGTTCGTCCGCCTTGACCATTCCTCGAAGGTAACCATGCGCCATGGACCGGCTGGGTACATTAGTCCTCATATCCAAGTACCCGCAGCGTTATGTAGTGAAGGCAGATCAGCTATTTAATAAGTTTTACATGTCATCATATCAGCAACGTCTTCATGCGTATCAGTCAACTAACTGATAATTGTGTCAGCTAACGATGTTCCCGCAACATCCATCGCAAGAGACGCATCGGTCGGGTTCGCAAATGAACATACGCCGACAGAAATTGATGCATACAGTTAACCGGTTGTCTCATGTGGCCCATTATGTGCGACAGCCTCATGACCGCTCGCATTGCATCCGCGGCCGCACCTGATGTCTATTCTTGCATGCCTTAGTCACATGTTCGCAGCAAGCAATTGCAAAACGCTGACACGAGAATGAACTATAGCTGTCGTCGCGCACAAACTTCACAAACGGATAGATGTGCTGTTGCGATGCCCACCGCACCCCATCAATGCGATACAACGTGTACTTGTGAATCGCCAGTGACTCGACGCGATTGAAGCGGCTGTAGTTGTTTGGTATTTGAGAGAGATTGGTCGTGCGCATACAGTTGCTGTCGTGCACTCGAATGAATGACGATTTTGATTGCGGCCGCAAATTTTGCTGCTTAATTCGAATTTTGTTAAACTGGTATGAAATGTAGCATGTAAAATATGTTGGATTTACCGACATGACTTGTATCTTCACACAAAGGCACATGATATTTGTCAACTGTGCCATATTGTCCAATTTCAATAAAACATCAGTTGTATCTGATTGTACGATCCGTCAGTATTCTCTTGTACATTGATAATGTACGATGTGTGATCTCATACACGTCCACTATAGACATGAATACTGATCATACATGTGGACAATGGAGGATTAACCGTTAAGGTCGAATGAGTGTTCTTAAATGCAGCCCAGAACACAAAAAAATGCAAGAAGGCTGGCGACCTATTCTTCATGTGCATTTTATCCTATTCCATGTGTATTTCGCATGCTTGATCACGCAGCCGCTTGTGCTAAAATGAGACTGTTTAGTGGTGCGGTCGTGAATGGCAGTTAATTATAACTCGCATGCCTTTTGACGAATATCACGCGTCTGTTAGAGGCAGCGAGACATTTTAGTCTTCAAAGTAACTCATTGCGATGACGTAATTACGGATGATGACCTTTTCGCAAAAATGATATTGTATTTGATATTTATTATCGATCAAATTTTGAAAATGTGATATAGCGAACATGCGGCTCATGACATTAACAACACCTGCAATAATAAATAGTAAATCAGTGTGACCTCGACGTACCCCCGCCCCAACGGCAACATAAAACGTCATATACATTGTCGAGCAATCGCAATGTCAATAGATGGATGATGTAATGATTTATAGGTTTGGGTATAAATGAAGCTCTTGGCTCAAATATGACATAATGGGCTGGTATCTAGTTGATGCAAACAATTATTATGTATTAGTGTTAGATCCAAGCAAACAATTAATATTTGTATTTCATATGCTCATCATGGTTCGACAATATACTTGTTGTATAGATGCACCATGACTACGGTATTTGACAACAAAAAGTTCTGTTGTTTGTGGCAAAGTGGTCGATACAGACATACACTAATCAGCAGCTCCATACTCTTATCTTCGCAGCAGCTGCAGCACATCAGCTAGTTTGCATTGTGTGATCTGTTCTGCTTACTAGATCAAGCAAGTGCTGGACGGTAACTGCCAACGGTAAGATGGACCCCTTTGCTCCAAATTTCTTGTGGGCATGCTTGCGCAGCGACTCATTTACTTAACTGACGAAACGGTATAGGTCAGGTATTAAGAATTCTACTCATAATTAACTGCAGAGTATGCATGTTCGACACTGCAGTGCTGGCCGCATTACCTAGGCATTACAGTATCTTGATGAGGGTATTTTGGTGACTCAAATATGCCCAAATAGCCAGACACAAAACAACACCATGAGAGAAATATTGGAAGTGACAGACGTGTGTCGCTACATTGTAAACATACCACGTCCCCGTGCCAGCACACTATGACTGTCAGCAATTGGTGCGCTTCGTTTCTTAGTAACCACTCAACAAATGGGCGTGCCAGAATCAGATCGTGACGATCGGACCGCTCATTTTGCTTGTGTGGACGTTTAACCTCGCACTTGAGCAATCCTTGCTGTGAAGAAATTAAAATTATGGCGCTACTTAGAACAACATGCTTGCTTTTACTCTACATGCTCGCGACCTGTTTAGGCACTTTGATCAGTATGAAGCTGCGTGTGAGCTCGCACACCAAGTGCTCCGACCAGCATTACGTAGGTACCTGACATGAAACTGTTATGCCGTAGCCGGGCTATTTTATATTTTGTTATAATGTTTGGCAAATGCAATAGTACTTTGTAGCTCATTTGCGTATCCGTCAGTTCGATTACACTCCTCATTTGTGTTCTTCGTTAAACTCTGATCAAAGTTATTTTCTTTTTCACGTGAGGTAACCATTCGGTTTCTCGAGGCAGACGTTTCTGAATCGCTCGACGCTGGACAAACTGTTGGCGGAACGTTAAGATGGAGGGGGAGTCCTTGGAACAAAAGCGTTAAGAGCGTAATGCGGCGTGGAGGAGACCGCGGCAGCAACCAGTAGCAATGACAGAGCGCGACGCGGAGTTTGGCGAACGGAGGTCTCACATTTTTTCTTCGATAGCGCCGATCCAGGCGACGACGTTGCCGAGAAATGAACCCTCCACTAAAGTCCGAAGGCGTGGTTCACGTTTTCGCGTTGAGATGATGACGTCGGCGGGTAAGTCCCGGGCGACGAGATTCAGGGATTAGAGGCAATGGGCAGAGTAAGTGTAACTTTGTTAGTGATCAAAAGCAAGAAGAAGAACTGTGCCACTTCAGCGTATAATCAGTGTGTCGCAGCGTTTGCAGCTGCGCAGCTATCCGCCAGGTCCGACGGCATTATTGTTTGGCGAGGCGTTACATAACGAACCTGGTGCCCAGGTGGCCACGTGTACGGCTGTAACGATAACACAAAGGCTCACGACGACATGTGCGAGCACGCGAATAATGTAATTAAGTTCTGGGAGAAGTTATACAGTTGATGCACAGACTGTACCATACTATAATTAGTCATATCTCGTCAACGTACATTAGCTGATTGGACGAGCAAGTAGCTCGACTACTCATCCATCGAAATACAGGAACAAATCCTAAACTAGACCCGCGTCATCCCACCCACTCTCGTCGTACTCTTCTGCAAAGTCGACCAGTCATCCGTCAATAAAAGGAACCAACCTATAACTCAAATTTGACCCGCGCCATCTCACTACTTTCTTGTTAAACACCCCTGCTAATTCGAATTCTTCGTGACTGAATAAAGGTTTGTTTCATTTCGTGAGGGCGCAATTGCGTGTCCCTTGACAAACGTTCCCGTTTCGCACGATGACGAACAAGCAGAATGTGTTGGCGAGAGTGAGGGGAAGCTCAAGGGCACACGGAAGAGCACGTGCAAGCTCTAGTACAAATAGCAGCACACAGGCGTGGCAAGATCGATCAACGACGGCGCCAGCGCAGCGTGGCTTTTAGCGTGTACGATCCACGTACTACCTGCAATGGTGCTGACACAGGTGGCGACGTTGACGAGGACACGATTCCTCTGACAAGCAGTACAAGGCGTGACATCGATTTCCCGCGTTGGCGATTGAATCTGCAGTGACGTCGTCTAGTCGCAAAGGCCCAATCCCACACACAGATGTTCGAAAAAGGTAAAATGAAACCGATCTTTTTACCCACCGTGCCAGAGGAATCGGACTTGTAACATAGAGTAGTCGCTGCGCTCCCAGGACTTACAATGGACATCGATGGCAATCAAAATCTTGCATGATGGAGGATTGGGGCTACCAAAGTTTTTTTTAGTTGAGCGATGATAACATCTGTCTCGAATTCCGCACTTTGCTGTTCAACCTCTCTACTAGTAACGATATAACATACGAAAATGTCAAGCAAGACAACGTGCCGCAGCTGAACGCACATGCGCAGTATTAGAACATCTCGTATGCACGCCAATAACGAGAGGCAATTGCTTAGACGACGAGGTTCAGCATATTTCTCGATGGTGCGGTCGCTGCGTTTGCGCACAACTACAACGAGATTGTATAACACGGCTGCTACAAGCTTCCAATCTCGTATGCTATTGCTTTAATTCATCAGGGCGGGACAATCGACCGCTAACAACAACGAGAGCGATAACACTCAATCGTTACGCTATATAATTAAAACAAGTATTCACTCGTAAGCGCGGCGAAGTCGTCAATGCTCGATTATCTGTTTCTAGGTGCAATGCAGAGTTTCTTTTGAGGCACACGCAGATGTCGACGACTTCAGTTTGCCATCGCATGCTGCAAATGACGAACGCGCACAAGCAGCGCACCGATGGCGACACATCATCTTTGCTTAATCGGTCCTGTATATGGTTGGTGTGTCGTCGCCGTGGCATCGCCATTCGTTTCGTTGTCAGAATGCAGAGGGATAGTGTAGAATCGCGCAGTGCGTGCATTTTGATGACAATGCACTGCCGCAATACATACCAAGCGATCGCTCTAATACACTCACCGTCACGAGAGTCGACTGCTGCTGCTACTGTTGCTGTAGCTACTCATGTAGTTGCTTCTAAGTCATTGATACTAAGCTGCTGCTATTGATGTTGCGGCAAAGAGCCCGCAATTTGAAGTTAGATAAAATGTAGAATGAATTGTCAGACAAATATAAGAACACACCAGACAAAGCGATATCAACAACACAGGCAGGGCTGCTGACTGCGTTGTCGAAAACATGCGCATTTTGTCGAGCGTCGGACGTGACGCGCGCTGCGGCGATTTTGTAGAAGCACGATCAAGTTCGCAAGCGTGTGCGCCAACTGGTGAAGTTTTTTTCAGTAGCTATTTGCAGCGTCGGTCTTACAACTTTTCTCTCCGTTCTGTCTGGACCAGTCCCATTGCATCCTTATATTTCTGTTTGTGTGCTCGGTATTTGATTTAACCAGTCAGGTGTCGGCACCTGCCGTTGTGTCAGCGAGTGGACGCTTGCAATCCTATCTGCATTTAAACCAATTGGCCAGTACAAGTATTCGGTTGTTTCGACATTACACCGTTGTGCGCGTGTGCACATCTGTGATTCTATGGTTAAGTGGATCTGGGCGTTTAATAGGCGCGTTTCGGTCGTGTTGGTTGCGAGTGCATATCTATCCAGTGCAGGTAGTATATACCAGTTAGACCCTTATTTCGTTTGATCGCTGGTTTACAAGCATTTTAGAGTTGTGTGTGAGTCTGGACTCTTGCATACATTAGTTTAGCAAAACCTAACATCAGCATACCCAGCCACAAGCTCGGACTGGATGTTTGCTCGACCTCAACGTGTGAAGTCGTTCTTCTGCTTGTAGACTGAGTCTGTTACCGTCGCCGGTCTAGCGGGAGGGCTAACATTCTACTTGTTTCAAATCACGCAAAATCAATTCTGGGGATGTCTTTAGGCGCTTCAAACAACTATATGCACCTGCGCAATCTGTTGTTGATGCTTGCAAACCCTGCTGCCGCTACGGCCCTTCCGTTTCGTCAACGTCGACGACGCACTCCTGGTTGCACAAACGTTAGTCGAATGTTGCTGTGCCTTATCCAACCTATATTGTACTGGTAAGTCTTATGCAATTGCTGTCGTTCTCATAATTTTCGCTTGACCTCACGTATTGGGACTCAAAAGGTATTGTCTGCGGTGACTTCTCGCAATCGACGCGTCGTTTTAAGCATGGAAGTGACGTTCGCGCACGCACGCTCACGCTGCGCCAGACTCACTTCAAACAAGGTGGTGACCGACGAACGAAGACGACGTGTACGTGTGCATGTTTGCATATAAGCGTGTGTGTCTGTGTGTGCGTCCTGCAATAGCGAGGTGTGTGAGACGTCGTAAGAATAAGAAACGTGCGCACTCGCACCCACTCACCCGCATCATCGTGTGCAACGCAGTCCAATGGCTGCTCGTGTGCGCTGCTACTTGCTTGTAGTATTGCTGGTCGTGACGCTGCTGCTCACAACCGAGCTCGTCCAAGGACAACGCCACCATAACCTACGAGCAACAATCACGTCAGACGACAACGATGGCGGCGCGCACCTCCCAGTGTTCTTCTTCCATGGCCTCGGCTCGGACGCGCACTCGGGCGACAACTTCCACGCGAACCTCACAGCCGACGGCCGCGTGTTCATTGCGCTGACGTTCTGCCAGGACATGTGCTCCGGTAAAGCGCTGAGCCTCCAAGTGCAGGACGCGATCGTTGCAATCGACGCCATCGTGCGCAGCGACTCTGCAACGTACAAATACGGCTACATCTTCATGGGTCTCTCGCAAGGCGCGTTGCTGGCGCGCGCGGTCGTTGAAGAGTGGGACGCGCACAACGTCCAGTCGATCCTGTGCTTCGCTGCGCCACAAACGGGTCTCTTCTATGGCCCGCAGCTGACCGACTTTTTGTCGCTGGCTGTGCTTTCGGTCTACGGACCACAAGCAGTCGATGCACGACTGTTTGATTTCTCCAAGTTTTCGCCAGCGGACTATACGGGGACGCTCCAGCGCGCGATCGCGGACGTCGTGCTGTCGTCCGATCTCCAGAATCAGCTCGCGCTCGTCGACATGCTGCACATGCCACTTGCAAAGCGCTGGCTTGCGACGCAGCCGTTCCTTGCAACGATCAACAATCTGAACGTCTGTGGTGTTCGAAACACAACATGCCGCGTCGAGCAGCAGCGTCGCCGTCGCAACTTTCTGAAGCTCACGACTGCGCACTTTTTTGGGTCTCCAGCAGACGATTTCGTGTCGCCGTGGCAGTCGGCGCTCTTTGGCGAATATACGGATGTGCGCACACCATCACAGCTCCAATCGCTCTTCTCGCAGTTCAAAGTGTTGCCTGCGACGCAAACAGGCGCGTACGTGCGCGACACGTTTGGGCTCCAGACGCTCGACCGGCGCGGCGGGTTGTTCTTGCACGCAGTTCCAGACGTCGGTCACAGCTGCTGGGTGCGGGACTACGTGACAGCCGATGGCCGACTGGACTGCAAGTGGCAACCAGTGTTTGACGCGCACATCTACCCCGTGCTGCAGAACCCATTGCAGCTGCAGCAACGGCATCGGCAGGTGACTACTCGAGCGAACAAGGAGCGAGCGAGCATGTAGTGTGTCAAAGCAAGGAGATGGAGAGATGGAGGAAAAGAGAGAGAGAAAGAGAGTGAGAGAGAGAAGGAAGAGAAAGGAAAGAAGAGAAAGCTTTTTTTCTCTCTGTCATTTCATGACTCTCAAATTGACTTGGTGATACTATTGGTGCGAGGCATCCGTGACTTTCGAATGACTCTCTAGTTTTAATGTCTTGTACTCGGGTGTTTGGGCCATAAGCTCATCGCGGTCGGGATCTTACCCAAGTACGTAAAGATCTGATACCGGCTCTTCTCCATGCACGTCGTAAACATGTTTTCGTTTATCGCGTAGACGGCGTTGATGCGCTGCGCGACAATATCGGGACACTCGCCGTTGTTCGCGACGTGTAACTTGTCCGAGGTGACAATAGCCGAGTGTGCTGGCACCGGCGACGGATTGGCTGGCGCCATCACTGCTGCTGTATTCAAGTGGCTGTAACACGCCTTGGCACATCTGCGCGAGCTGGACGTCTTCGTTTGCCGTCAAATTTGCGACGCAGTGACATGCCTCTGTGCGTGTGGTGATATTTACAGCGACCGCGAGCGACATATTCGAGCTCCTAGTGAATCTGAAATGATAAAAATACTGTACCTATATTGACTCGACCAGCTGTGACATACCACAGCTCAACACCACCGACACCAATAGTTAGCAACCTAGACTTCACTCCTCCGCAAAATGCAATTTAGTAACGCTATACACGCATCATTGACAAAGATGTCATGATGCGCCTGCTGAGTCAGCGACGGACGATGCTGCGATCATACTCCTCGTCGCGGATGCTGTAGTGAGTCTAGTCGGCCATCTCACGCTCGATAGCGCAGCGGTCACGCTCATGTTGCAGCCGTAGTTTTGACGTTGGTCTTCATGAGTGCATGCTATCAAATATGCCAATCGTATCCTGTCAGGTTAAGAAAAGCGCTGTAATTATTGTCCTGTTTCAAGCTACATATCTACAAGAGCAGACCATGTCAAATGCACGCACCAGGGCAGTGGCGTGCAATCGTTGCATCGATGCGCGCAGCAAGCGCGACGTCTTCCCCAATGATCGCGTTTTTGTCCATGGTCGTTGTCGTGTGCTGTTGTCGATGTTGTTGTCGATGTTGTCGTTTTGTTCTGCTATCAAATTACAAATTTATTGGCGCGTTCACTTGAGTTTTGAATCAAATTCATTTTGCGTCGCCTGTCCCAGAAACGTTCAAATTGTGACAGTCTGAAAGATATCAACAACGGGAATATGGATGCCAAACGTTCAAATCTGACAGTTTGGACAAACAGACCATGTTCAACAAAGCGTTCAATACGGCTTTGTATAATAGACGACCAAACTCACTTGGTATTGCTACCACTTACTGTATTTGTCCTTTGACGACTACAGCTGCAGCCTACAGTTGTACTAACGGTGTCTGCAGTGTCTGGA